>UELX01000059.1:0-152346 GCA_900480035.1 Eupelmus urozonus | reverse complement strand
CTATGCAGTGTTAATATCGTACAAATTTCAATATAAAATCAGTACGGAATTCACATAAACTTTTTTAACAGGGTATGGTTATTAATACGATTACTTTTAAACAATCTTACTAACTTAAAAATTTTGATTGTCATTAAAAAAATATGATAGATATATTCACGAAATAATAATAGCAAAAAGAATTTTATCGATTTCACTGTTTCACTATTCATCCCTTCTTATTCTACAATTTTCAGCAAAAATATATAAAGTATTAACGAATAAATAAAGCTTTTGTTAATAGGACTTGTTACAAATTTTACAGAACTGCGGTGAATAATATAATAAAATGATGAGAAACATTGACGATAGTACAATAATATTTTGATTTTCAAGAGCCTATTTTACAAATCTGTTTGTCTAAATTTCTAAGAAAAGATTATAGGATTATACAGATAAGAATATTAAAATTTCTCATTTCTCATAAGAAATCCTTTAACGTTGAAAATACCTTAAAACCGTTTTAAAGACTTACAGAGTCTAATCTCTCCCACACCAACCTTAAAAGTTATCTAAACATTCTAAATAACAAACTTAACCCCCAACCAGATAAAGATTTTCAATTTTGTAAACCACACTCTCACAACACCATCTTACAACCCATACACATCCATTACCATGCCTGTCGTTAAATCGGCAGAACGGAAGGACGAAATTTTTACGATATAACAGAGCAGCCGCAAATAAGAGGCTCTCAAGATGCAGGATTAGCCCGTGAGCAAGCGCGCACAAAGATTTCTGCGAGCGAGCAAGCCGATTAAAACGCACTTTGTCCCGCTCGGCTGTAAATCAGGATTTCCTGTGCGCAAGCGTATACCGATCTCGGCAGCTCGGCCGATGATAAAGTCAAAAATTTGTTGCCCATATTGTTATTGTGTATCGCTGGCCGCGCGCGCTTTTATCTTTCCTGCGCCAGGAGGTATATATGCGTGATTGCATCGTCCGGTGGCAGTATCTTTGCGAGGAAATAGGTGTAGCTTTGCGGGACTATATTTTACTTTCTGCGGGTGCTTAAGGGAGCGAGGAGGATTCAACGACTTAATAACGCCGCCCTGTCATCGTTGAACAGTGAAATACAGAAGAGCTTTTATAGATAGTTAAAGTGTATGCGTTTTTCTTGCTTCTGTAATAAATAAATTACAAAGTAGACGCAATTTGTTATTTTTAGTTACACAAGACACCGAGTTTACTTTGCTTAGAATTAATCGGTGAAATTTCACGAAACTCTCCTCCGATTCCCGCGGCGCTCGCCGCGTTATTTACCGCTACCAAAGGCTTCATTACATCTTAAAACATTGAATTCTCACCATCCCGTCTGAGAAAGGCTCTTTGAAAGAAAACGGCCGATCCTCGGCTTGCTCAACGCATCCACGCCTACATATATACAATCTTGGCCCGTAAAATATGCGCATGAAAATTTCGTAAGCGAGCCGCGATGCGCTCCTCCTTTTTGATATACGCCGCCTTTTTGTTATCGCGCTCGCCTATGCACACATTCAGAGAGCGACGTTCGTTAAGGCGTTCTCCGCGCCCGCTCTAATTAATCCTCGCATAAAAACTCAATTAAAATAGAAAGTCGATGCCTTTTAATTCGCTGGCTCTCGCATATATAATGTATATATATATATTTCAGCGCAATTAAGGACTTCCTTAGCCCGTAAACTATATATCCCGCGAGCGTTATTCCTTTATTATTCTTTTCTCTCCTCTCGCCGTGCGCCGGACGTAAATTTAATCGCCGGCCAATATATTTCGCGATAATAAAACCATACACACGCACCGAGCTGTAAATATAAAAGCCCGGGCACGCACGCGCACCTCCGAGTGACTCGTTACGAATTTTAATCCGACAGCGCGCGCTCGAACCAGAAAGAGAAGAAGACACAGAGAGCTAACCCCACCCCCCGCGCATTAAATTCGCAAAAGTCATGAGGCCTATTTGCCGAAAAGCTCGTCTAATCCGGCTATATACTTAGGATTTTCAGGGCGCATGTATAGGCCCCCTCTTATGGAGGCTCGGCCGGAGGGTAGCGCGCTTGCATGCCGACCTTAAGGGGTAACGCGCGCGCTTAGCGGTAATCATCGGTTGTAAATTAGCGCAAGTGCGCGCCTGGTTAGAAGCGAGCTGCTCGGGTGGATGCGAGCTTTTAAGGCGGGTTGACGCTCGCTGGGGAATTATTATATTTATTTAAGGTACTAAGCAAGGATGATTTATAATTAGTTGGTTATTGATTTATGGCGCTTGGGTCGATCGGTTTTGAGCGCTCGACTTTTTCGCCAAAATTAAATATACGAAAGACGCGTGCTTCTGAATAAATAAAGCAGCAGGTGTGACCAATTAAAAACTTTGTATTCCCGGGAAAACTAACAATCTGCATTTCTAATTTACAATCCACACAGGCAGTATAGATAACGAAACTACAGCCGCATCGCACGCACTCATAAACGGCGCACTCTCACGTCTCCTCGTTTTTGCCCCTTTAAAAATCACCGAGCGCGCATAAATCCGGAGCCGGATAAATTAGTCCGCTTAGTTAAAAGGCAGAGCGCGAATCGATCGGAGCAAACGAGTTACAGGACAAAACGATCGAAACGCGCTCGGCAGCCGAGACATATTTTCCAGCTAGCGGCGGCGCATCCTTTGCCGAGTATATACTTGCGGATATACCGTTAAGCGCGCGAGTGTAGCGTTTTCTCGGCGAGATTTTGCAGATGGCCGCGAACGCGTTTTATTAATTTAAGGGGGCTGGGAGAAGAGGGAATTGATAATGTTTAAGTGCGCGGTATGAGGTTTTATGGGGGCTGACGCGTTAGGGTTTTTTGCGCGGTTGACGCTCTTTGAGGGAGATAAAGTCGCGTGTATTAAGTTTGGTGATAACGTTTTGCCGGGGAGGTGAAGTTTTAAGGAGAAGTTTTTTCGGGGGCTGTGAAATGGTAGTTGTGGGTACTTAAGGTGGACGTTAAGGTGAAATCTAATCAGTTTTATCGTAAAGTAAGAGAAAACCGGGGCTACAACTTTGTATTCATTGGCGGGCTGTGCGATATTTTGATTTTTCTATTTTCCTTCTGAATGAAAAGACTATTGTGCGGACTATCTCGGTTTTACCAAGAATTAATAAAAATTTATTTTCCTTAGTTACCATAAATGTTAATTTTATTCAAATTTGTGACTCATTTTGCAGAGTTTGAAGTTGGTTCTTCTACGAAAATAGATCTAAATTTAAAAAAAATTTATCATGAGATGAAATTTATATTAGAATACTGAAAATTACGTAACAAAAGAGGGGATTATAAAAAGAAAAATTGTATATTGCAAAAATAAATATCGTGACAATATTAATAAAAGATTTAATAAAACATCATGCTTTGATTCTTGAAAAATTTCATTAGGACGTAGCTATATGAAAATTCACAAATTGTTAAAACTTAGCTGTGATAATTAAAAAATATGTTTACTTATGGATATGTGCGTACAAACTTGTACAAAACGTATAAAAAATGTAACCTGTTCTCTAACTTGATAAAATTTTATAAGGAACAAAATGAAAACTTCAAAATTAATAAAGAATAAAAATAAAAATTGTTTTGTAAAAATCTTTTTTTATTGTTGATGATATCTATATTATTGCAATATAAAATTTTTTCCACTATATTCTTTTTTTTTACATATCGCTCTCAATATTATAAAACCTAATTACAATATATAAATATTTAAAATTGAGGTCTTTTTATGCAAGAACCACTTTAAATTACGGACACTACTTTAACTAAATTCGTTAAAGATTAATGTTTTTCCAGATTTCGATCCTACATTAATTACCACCTTACCTATCTCCTTTAAATCCCCCATCCCTCACCATAGCCAATCAAGCAAACGCACCTGTAAGCAACCAAGAAAAACACTCACCCCAAACGACGTTATCCGTCCATATCATCGAGGAAAGCCGTCGGTCCAACCACACGCGGCCATAAATTTCGCAGGCCCCGCGCGCAAAAATCGATTTCGCATCTCGCGACGCGCGCGACAGGTGGCAATTCCCCTCCAATAATCCCCGCGTCCATTCGCTTTAACAACTTCATCTAATAAGACTCTGCGCATAACAAATGAAGGGGACGCCTGTCTCTCGCTCGAGAAAGAGTATAAAAAGGGCAGCGCGCTTTCCTTAGCGAGTCGGCATGACATATCGATATCTGGGTAACTTCATCACACTGCGGCCTTCTGTACACCCCACGTACTAAGGGGACAGGTCTCTTGAAACCTTATAAGCGACATTATACGCGATAAGCCAGCTCGTGGGCTCAGCGTCATCGGGCTCTCGCATAATAATTGCATCGCCTTAGCGAGAGAGACGCAGGCTATAGCGTCAAAGCGCGCAGCTGCGTGCGCGTGGGCAGCTCGGAAGGAAGCGAGAGAAAAAAAGCGAGTAAGCAAGCGCTAAAGGTACACATGCTAATTGAGCCGGCACGCTGGCAATTAGACAAAAGAATCTACTCTCGCGAAGAGAGGAAAAAAGCTCTCCGTGGGCCGATGCTCTCTCAGAACAGCTCGTCCTGCGTGCGCGCTCTCGGAACCAATGAACCGGCAGAAAAACAGAGAGAAAGACGCCGCGTGCACGCATCACGTAGGTATATCGTCGGGGGGCTATATCTTCTCCTGCCGACAAGCTGCGTGCGTGAGCTCTCGCGAGTGAATGAGCGCGCGCTCGCGACAGAGTAGTAGTAGTATACGGGGGCCAAAGGGACCGCAAAGTATCCGCGAGAGAGGGAGAGATGCCGAGAGGGAGATAGGGAATTAAGAGCGAGCGAGCGAGAGAGAGAGAGAAAGGACCCAGAAGACTGGATACCAGCCGCAAAGCGGTTCCCCCCCGCTCTCTCTCTCAGAGTATTAGCTCCGTCTCCGTCTGGCTCTCGCGGCCCCGAGAGCGGTAGGACGTATAGTACTTGTTCCTGCACACACACTGCACACTCGCGAGAGTCCGGCGTGCGTGCAGTCGCGCCTTCTTCGCGCGCAGAGCAGCAGCAGCAGCTCTCGGCTACGCTGATTTTGACACACACCGCCAAGTGGTACCGTTTCGTGCAGCCGCGCCTAGTGTGCCAAAGAACCATTGTGCGAGAAAGTCAAGTTCGCGGGGAGAGATAGTGTCTTGAGAGTTCAATGTCAGCTGTGCGTCAACGAGGGATGCTGAGGAGCATCGTCTGATATTCTACCTGTTGCTCGAGTCGCTGCCGATTTCTCTGGTAATTTTACACTCTATATTGCCGGCTTAGTGCAGCCGAGCCTTTGTCGGCTTGCTCTCCGGCTTTTTTAACGCTGCACCTATATACGCGCACTCGTAAAGTCCTAATGGTAATGGCGCGCTTGCGAGTACATAAATTTCATAAAGTTTTCTAAATTTGCCTGTGTGCATGTGTATATGGAGAACGCGCGGCTGTCGCGGTTATACGCAGATATTGCGTGTATGAAATATCTGCCTGGCAATTAACGATTTCCGCACGATAGTTGCGAGCGCGCACGGGTACATATGCGCAGGCTCGGTTATCGAGATATCGGGGGAATTTCTATGATAATGTTTGCCTTGTTGTAATGGAATCGATGCCTGGCTTTAAAACTCGCTGCTCTCGAATATTGCGCGCGAGATGCTTTTTGCTTTGCCGAGCTCTGCTACCCGGTCTATATGTAAGAGAATTTATTAGATTTATGTAACGATAAATTATTAAAAACCATCCGACTGACTTTCGAACGTTACCTTGCATAATTTTTCCACAGCCAGCTGAAAATAAAGGAGGCAAATTCACTCGACGACAGGCTTAAACTCCCGTCGAATAAACGCGAAACGATCTCCCATTCGTTATCCAATCCGGCCCAATTTTCATTAACTTTGGCACTCGCCGGATAAGAATCGATCGATCGATCGCCGTATTAAACCCAACCCGCGGACCCTACAAATGCACGTCATTAAAGAATAATTAATTAGCCTTGCGCTAGTCCAGCCGAGCCAGAGATTCCAGCCGCTTTATCACCAGCACAGCCGGATAAGCCCGCATAAAAAAAAGAGATAGGAGCTCGCCGATCGGCCGCAAATATAAGCGGCTCTCCGCAATCTCGGGCATTATTTTTCGCATAGCTTATATCTTCAAAGAACCCTTTCAAGCCGGCCGCTCGATATCGCGAGGCTCGTTCTCACCTTTCATTAATTTATTTGTCAGTCAAAAAGCGCACTCTACGCTTAGAGAAAGAAAGAGGCAAGATAAAAAGCGCCGGGGAGAAAGAAAGACGAGCGCGCGCGCTCTCGGGATTTTCGTCGCTTTTATCCGCACCGCCGCCGAGTACTCCTTTTTTTCTCTCTCTCTCTCTTCCTTTCCGCTCTTTCTTCTTCTCCTTGCTGCGCTCTCGGCCGGTTCGCCGCGCGCGCGTCTGGAATATAATATAACTGCGGCGCGCGCGATTGGGACGTTAAAGGCCCCTGTGTAGAGGTGAAGAAATCGGACGGTGCTATAATGAGGCATAATGGATCGGCGCTAGCTGCCGCGCGAGCGTATCTCGATCTTTCGACCTCTGAGTACCTGCCGCTCGTCTTCCGCGCCGGGGAAAGTCTTTATTGGAATTTATAGGAGCACTTGGCATCTGGGCTCGTTACGTCAAGCTCGCCGTCATATATACACACATCGAATCTCGATCGGTTTTGCTTTTTTTTTCGTTTTCGCATGAGGGACCAGGTATATATGGCGAGGGCATTTGTGTATGTGTGTGTATGGAGAGAGACAGAGGAGTGCATACGCGGCTGGCTTAATTGAGAGCGCGCGTATAAACGACGTAATTGCAGGGCTATTATCCCTCCTCGCGCGACGGCTGCTTTATCTTTCGGCGTTACTCGCGCGCGTCGCTCTTAATTGTCGCGCTCGTTACTCGCCGCGACGAGAATCATTAATAAGGGCACAGCCTTCGGCTTCGATTTTTACTCTCTTCCTCCTCTCCCTCTCTATACACATGCGCGTCTCTGCACACATAGGATCTTTTTCTTATCTCGCGGAGAGCGAGAGAAAGGCTTAAGCTGTATTTTAAGGGCAAATATATACCCACGAGCCGAAAGAGTCAATTCCCGCCGTATTTTTTCCTTTCGGAAAAGCCGGCTTTACTTTTGGACCTCAAAGCGGCCCGAACGAAAAGGGCCGCGGAATTATGTTCAAACAGGCGTCACGCGCTCGCGCACAAAGCAAATCAAACACGCCTTGTGTTTTAAAATCGACGCGCGCTCCGGCCGGATATTTATATATACACACACACGGCTCAAGAGAGTGCCGATACACACACATAGCGTTGAGTCTCGTCGGGCAGTGCGCGTGACGCGGCAAAGTCGCGCGGTCGATCGGAAAAACGCGAGAATTCGCGGCTGATTACGATCGAGAGCTGCTGCTGGTGCGCGCGCGCGGGGGGAGGGTGAACGGCCCCGTGAACTTGCCAGCTGCGCGCCTATTTCTTCTTATCTGAAATTGGCCGAGCGCGCGCGCGTACGCGCCCTGCCGATCTATATAAGTAGTTATGCGCTTTGGTATAGCGTGCGTTTAATGCGCGTACCGTGTTTTTGCCTCCGCGCGGCGGGTTCACGCTTGGCTCTAAGCAAATTCTATGTGATTTCGCGCGAGAGTCTGTGTACCTATAGGAGAGCGGTCCGATCGGCCGCGGCACATTATCCGTAACGAGATGGAGTAATGAGGCGCGATAATGACCGGGAGACGCCGGAGAGCCGCTCTACTTGGAAAGTCATCAATTTTTATGATCGCTCTCGCGCCGTGAGAGAGGAAATCGTTTCAAAGAATACACATTATCATCCGCAGCGACAGCTCTTAAAAGTTGCCCAACTTTAACAATCCCCCGTCGCTTTTTTTTATTATCGGGAGGCTAGCCCGCGCCTCTAACGGTACGGTTATATTGTGGCTCTGTTGCCCCATTAAAAGCACACAGAGAGAGAGCGCGCGCCTTCTCCGAATCCAGTCCGTGTGTATATCCGAAAGCGAGAAAAAAGCCAAGAAGAAACGCGCTTATCATTGAAAAACGCCCATAGAGCAAACTGGGCCGCTCACCTTGCTCAAACAGAAAGCGCGCGCCTCTGTATAAAAAAACGAAATTCCAAGCCGCTGAGAAGGGCTCGTATATATATTGGCACGATCGCTACCCATTGAACTCTCGGTAGAGCGAGCGGTTGTCAATTAAACGAAATCAAAGCGGTTGCTCTCACGTTTCTGTGCAGGATAGAGAGAGAGAGTGCAGCAGCGCAGAGCCGGATCGTCAGCGGCGCGAAAAGTCGCGCCGGAGAGAGGCGATATCATGCGGAGGGAGCTTGCATCGGGAGATCGAGAGCCGCTACTGGAAGGATACCGAGGCGGCAGAGCTGGACTGCAGCCGCTCGGAGAGGAGGAGCGAGCTTGAAGGTGAGAGATTTAGAGAGCGAGGGGTTTTATCGGCCGGGGAATTGCGCGGTTGAGATCGGTTTTAAGGATTTTGTACGATGCTGCTTGTTTTGGATATATTACGCAGTAAAAAGTTTGTGTTTAATGTGAATTAACAGAAAAACACATAAATATTATGTTTAATACGCAAACTTAAATTGTGAAAATAACGTAAGAAAGGTAACATAAGTAGGTATTGTGTAATTATTTTTAACAATTTTATGTATTAAATTAATTGCGAGAATTAGTACCAGCAGAAAATTTGTGTAACTGGACAAAATTTAATGTCCAAATTTGTCCACTTTTTTTAGAGTTAAATTAATTTCTCGTTTTTTTAATGTCGTCTGCTTTTTATACATTTTAATATTTAATCTTAAATAAATAAGAAATATTTACAATATATTTAATTTTAAATAATAAAGATCCCATAAAAAAAGAATAAGCTTTCTTAACAAAGTTTCCCTGAAACCTAAACCAATTTCGTAAACTCTCAGCACATCCAACCGCTCGCAGTGCAAAAAAGCTTCACGGAAACTCGGTTTTCCAAACAAATATCCGCGCCAATTACTTAAGATTTCTAAACGCGCCGTCGTAAAAAACAAGCCGGAGCACTTATCCCTCTCTTCCCAGCTCAAGATCAAGATCATCTCGTCCACCACTCAGCCAGCCGATCACATGGAACTCCCAGCCGATCTCGGCCGCAGCAGTAGCCGCTAACCGAGCGAACCATGTCCGGCGCAACTCGAGCACAGCTCGCCCGTCCTCGGCCCTGGACGCGCTCCGTGAGTATATATTCGCACCTCTCCTCTCACTCTATTTATGCCCCCTCCCCTTTTCACGTATACACGCACTTTGCTCGGCTGGCAACTTCTTGTACAACCAGCTGCAAGCGGCTTACTTTCACGAAAAAGCAAGAGGCCGCCGATACTCGCTAATTTTTTTTTCTCCCTTGGGTATATATACGCCGAAGAAGCTGCCTGTGTGCGTGTACGTAACTTTGTCGGGTGTTTACACCTGCTCTTGACGCGTGTACCTGTCTCTGTTTTCAGGTGAAAATTGTTCTTGACATTCGACTGCTCGTGCCGCTGCTGGTTGAGCTGGCGCTGGGCAGTCTGGCCGCTTCGCGATCGGGTACATGGATGTGAGTATATAAGCGGCTGCTTTTATGTGTTTGCGTTTTTTACTTTTGTATTTTTCTCTGGCTGCTGGTGAAGAGTGAAAATAAAATTGATACTAATTCCTAGTTTCTCCGGCTGCAAATTGATGTAACCGATACTTTTCCGAGTTAGGTTGAGGCGATGGATGTTTTGCTCTTGAAAACGATCTAGTAGTGATAGGCGGGTCGGCACTGCACGGTTATTAAAGATAGTTGTATATTGTAATACATAGTTTGTTCGTATGTAACAAAATAGGAAGTCGTAAAAAAGTTTGAGTTAAATTGATTTTTTGCCTTTAAGAATACTCTTACAAATTTTAGATCGATTCACACACTTGATTTTAAGATATACTGATCCTAATTTCTCTTGTTTTAGTGCTTTTTGCATACAAATCTATATCTACGCAAAATGTAATAACACCAATGAACTTTGAAAAGATACATTTCAAAAAAGAGAAATTTCAAGTGTATTCTTAAATATAAAAAATAATTTTGCCCAGTTTCATAACAAAAAACTATCACACTAAATCGCTTTTTTATTGCTCATCCAAAAAATGACATTACAAATACATTGTATTCTTCCACCGAGTAAAATCTTTCAAACCGAGTATTTCCAAACACCATCAGCCTTCGCCTCTAAAATCACCTAGACAAAAGAAAAGGCATCCCTCGACCTCGTAAAAACGCCTATTCCATTCTCTATCTCTCTCTCTTCATCCACGAGTCTCTGTTACTTAACCTTGCGACGAACACAATAGCCACTCGGGTCTGCGGGGCATCTCGCTGCTGGACTCGCCGTTGGGCTCGGCGCGTCTGGCGCGCGCCAACCAGCTGGACGCCGGGGCGCTCTGCGCGTCCTTGAAGGGCCTGAGCCAGGGCCAGGAGAAACTGTGCCAGCTGTCGCACGACCACATGGCGGCGGTGGCCCGCGGCGCCAGGACCGGCATCCGCGAGTGCCAGCACCAGTTCAAGCACCGACGCTGGAACTGCTCTACCATCGAGGACGAAAGCGTCTTCGGCCCGGTACTCGATATAGGTCAGTTCAAAGTTTAAGTTCTTGTTACTTTTCTTGAGAATGGCAGATTGCGGATGATGTGTGATGTGAGGGAGGCGAGAGTCTGTTGAGTGTAGATTTAATGGCTGGAGAACGGAAGGATAATCGGTAGCGCAGTTGTTAGGCGCAACTTCACAATTTTTGTCAGTTATTAAATAGGTCCTGTATAATTATTGCTCGAATAAGGTTGTCTAATCAGGTATTAAATTTTGGCAATTATTTTGGCCATTAATGAGGCTGAATCAAGGCCTAATTAAATTGATTCAATTAGATCTATAATAACTATTTAAAATTCGGTTCAAGCATATCATAACGCGTACTTATATTATTTTGAAATAAAAAAATTGTAATGTAATTGTAATATTGACGTTTACATAAACAATCATCTTCGCCTACACCCAATTCTCGCACTTCCACCAACGCAATGTCACGCTTTCACAAATCACCCAATTCCTCACCCTCACAATCGAAAATCCGCCTTTAAAAGGCAATAATCCGTCCCGTAAACACGCCGATAAATAAAGCCATTATAAAATCCGCATAAATTTCGCCGGCCTGTCATCGCGCGCTCCGCCAACAAGTGCAGCGCTTCCGTCAGCGCATAAATTAAGACTTTATAACTTTTGAGCGGTCTCGACGAAAAAAAGTCCCATAATCGCGGAAAATAAACGAGGTCCAGCGCGCTCTGGTGCATGTAAGTGAGAGCGTCGCGCATCAGCTGATACGTGGTGTGCTTGCAGCGAGCAGAGAGACGGCTTTCGTGCACGCGATCACGGCCGCAGGGGTCGTGTACTCGCTGGGCAGAGCCTGCCGGGACGGTCAGCTGTCGTCCTGCGGATGCTCCAGGAGCGGCAGGCCCAAGGATCTGAATAGGGAGTGGATCTGGGGTGGCTGCGGAGATAATCTCGAGTATGGATACAAGTGAGTTTTTTGGTGATTTTTTTTTTGGGGGGTGAATTTATTGCTTGGTTTGGGGAAGTGAGTTATTGGGAAATGAGAGTTTTTTTGTACGTGTAAATATTTGAATTTATTTGGAGTCTGCGTGAATGCTTGTTTACCGTCAAGTTCATCTTGATAGCGGGGAGGAGTAACAGTAACGATGTTTCGAAGAATTTTCATTTATTTGCAGCTACTTTGTTAACCCTTTGAGAAAATTAAATAGGCCCTAATTAAAACCTATCTGACTTAATCTTATTGTTGACATAATTGTGGCAATTATATAGTTAAAAACGAATAAAACTTCAGTAATTAGCTGTTTAACTAATTAAATTTCGCAAAGATGCTTTTCTGGATAACATAAAAAATAATCCTGCACGTACTTGACTAACTCTATTACCCACCACTGTCAATATATATCAATTCGAAATCCGTCTCACCGTCTCTCACGACTAACAAACGAGCGCGCTGAAAAGAGACGAGACAGCCCGCGACAATAAAGGATACCCACTGAATTGTCAATCGAACAGGTTCGCCCAGTCGTTCGTCGACGTGCGGGAGCGCGAGCGGAGCTACAAGAGGCGCAGCCGCGAGCACGGCAGGAGCCTGATGAATCTCCATAACAACGAGGCCGGTCGCAGGGTAAGCTCACACACACACTAACCATTCTCCTCGAGGCTTATTATCCAACGCGTTTGCCTTTTACTGCCGAGCGCACGTGCGCGCCAGCTCCTGTGTGTGTATATATATGTATTGTAAAGAAGCCGAACGCGGCTACCGGCGCGCTCAGGGGGGTATATACTTACGTATATACACACAGGAGTATATAATGAGCCTCTCGGCGCAACCGATTTATCCAGCTTTCTCGTTTTCTTGATGCTGTTGCTACTCTGGACCCCGCCGACGCCGCCACACGCGCGCAGGCAGTGATTAAGAGATCCAAGGTGACGTGCAAGTGCCACGGGGTCTCCGGGAGCTGCAGCCTCATCACCTGCTGGCAGCAGCTCGCCTCCTTCAGGGAGATAGGTGAGAAATCAGTGCTTTTTTTGCATCTAGCGCGGGGGCTGTAAAATGTTGTATTGCCTTTTGCGCGATCGGCTCAGCTGCGGGGGCTTTTAGTTGCGGCACCGATTGCACGTGGACACGCGTGCGGATATAAAGAACTAGTTGCATATTTGTTAGTTTAATGCTCTTTTTAAAAGGTATAAAAAGTAATTATTTAAGAACGTTTTTAATCAAATAAAAGTGTAAGCGAGTTGCAGATAGTAGTTTCCACTATAAACACAGGCCGTGTAACGACACGAGCGCGTAACAATTATCTACACGGCTCGCTTGTAATACTTATTTTAGTTCGCATATTTTATTTGCCTTGTAATTTCTTGACAGAGTGTAATTATTTTGGATAATTGGCTCGCGTTAGTCGCGAGCATGCGAGCCGTATCGCGAAATAAGGCGAACCTGACTACGTCTCAGCGCGGATATATATGGATAAAAAAGTGCATTTGCTGCTTCCAAGCAGTTATAATGTTTTGAGTTAAATATATACATTTGCAGCGATATTCCGCGGAGCTGCGTGTAACACAGCTAATTACATACTCATCTGGAAAAAAGCTTGATCGCAACGATTTGCTATTTACTTTTTGACGCAGGGGATTACCTACTGGACAAGTACGACGGGGCGACTGAAGTCAAAGTGAACAGGCGAGGCAGACTGGCTATCAAAGACCCAAGATACTCGCTACCGACCGCCAACGATTTGGTCTACTTGGGCGACTCGCCCAACTATTGCTTTGCAAACTCCTCACTTGGCTCTCTAGGTTCGTATCAGCTTACGTTTCTTCTACAATAATCACAATCGGAATAAAATGTTGAATTGGCATACCTATCTTTGAACTCTCTCAGGTACCCGTGGCCGAGCCTGCAACCGAACCTCGTCCGGCATCGACGGCTGCAATCTTCTGTGCTGCGGCCGGGGCTACAACACGCAGAAGAGCCTGATAAGCGAGAGGTGCGACTGCAAGTTCCACTGGTGCTGCCAGGTCAAATGCAACACCTGCAACAAGAGCGTCGACCTGCACACCTGCAAGTGAAAACATAAGATGCTGAATTACGTATTAGAAATGCGCGAGTCGCTGATTCTGGAGTCTCGTTTGTTCGAACGAAGAGTTGGAGAGCGGCGGACGCGATTGTATACCGGTGATTCGAGTTTACGATTGTAATAATTGTGCTTGTGCGAAAAGGAAAGCTTCTCTTTGCACTTATTATTATTATTGCTATGACGACGATTTGATACTTTTATAAATTAGTTATATTATCGCTGCACTTTATCTAATTTGGTAGAATTTACTTATGAATTATTGAGTATTTTTTATATTTATTGAATTTTTTAATTAATATATATACATATACACATTGTATTCGGGTTTATCCTACATTTGTATTTAAATATATTGTATGTTATGATAAGAATTTACTTCTACATCTATTGTTATTACAAGCATAAAGGATTAAGGCGATTGTAAATATAATGTATTCTGTTTAAGTAGATATCTCACTTAAAATATTTCGTGTAAATTTATTATTCAAGTGAATTGCTTTTTAGATACAGGAAAAGAAGTAAGATTAAAAAAATACTGTTATGAAAATGTAAATGAAATTTCTGCGATAATTTAATAAATATATAGTTCTTTAATTGATTAATAAATTGCATATTTAATTAAAATAACCATTACATAGTGATGGATGCTACTATTTAGTATACTAAACACCAAGTAGTTTCAAAAGTACTTTAAAAAAATTTTTTTAAGAATGGTATATGCTTACAATTAAATACTTTGAACAGATACTTCACCAAGCTTTTGCCTGTACTTATAATGTATACTTTTTCTTTCTGCTACCAGAATAACATGCAATAGAATATTGACGAAATAATTTAAGTTAATTTAATAATAGTAATTATTATTTTTAAAGATATAACTAGACTACATTTCAGAAAATAAATAATTACAAGTACAATTGAATTTATAAATGGTACTACAAATTTATAAAACTAGTTTGTCAATTTAAATATCTTCAAAATATAAATATTTAAATTAATTTCTTTAAATTTTATTATTATTTATACATTGTAAAAATTTCAGTACAGGTCTACAGACCTTAATACAAAATAAGTATAAATTACAAACAGTATAAAGTTAATATAACAAAATAATACAATAATATATAAATTAGTAGTAATTTAACCTAATCTTACGTTTTTCAAGTTAGAAATTATAAAATTATATGTAACAGTATCTATCTATATATATCAATAATTACAACCACAATATATCAAAGTATAATGAAAATAAATTAAAAAGTTAGTTTAACAATAATAATACATACTCATTAAAATATTTTAAAATATAAAAGTAAAATATTATATAAAAAATATTTTGTTTATAATTATCTTTTTTTTCTAATTTCATTTTAGCTAAATTATTTTTACAACTTTAATCAATTTGATTCTATGACTAAATTTACAATTTCTTACTTAACATTACTTAATAAATATGTAAAAAGATTTACTATTTCAAAACAGTTTGAAGGTGACTATGCAAAATCTTCAATTGATCTTTAGTTTCTTCATCAACATGCAGATCATTTGTTAACGATGTTTCATTACATGGCAATAATGAAAGAATATTGCCATTTTTTAATGGAACATTAATGTTGGATGTTCTGTCATTTAATGTTGTTGTGTCACCATCTTTTGGCTTTCTCAAAATATTAGCAGCTGAATTTTGCTTTATTTTTGGAGATATCGTAAAAGTATTTGTAGATTTACATAATGGTGTTTTTAAAAGATTTTGGTTGATGTCCGTAGTATTGTTATTATTTAATTTTAATTTTAATTTTCTATCCTTTGATATACTTTGTGATCTAGCTTTTGTTTTCTTTTGTGTTGTACTTCTTAATCGTCTTTTGTACATTGTAGAATCTTGACCTTCCATTAATTGACTTTCATATCTATCACCAGACACTGCTGTAATATTTGTTTTTCCATTCTTCTTTGATATTTTAGGATTTTTTAGAATTTTAGATGAAAGATCTTCTCTGTTTAAACTTTCACATGCCAAAATTTCATGCAGTGTTAAATTTTGAATTTCTAAAGGATAACGATCAAGTGCTAAGTGGAAAGATCTAAGAAAATTATTTTGCATTTGCTTAAATTTATATTGGACTTGTTGAATCTTTAGTTTAACTAATCTTCTGAATTCTCGAATAGTTTGTAAATATCTACTGCTACTCTCTTTTATATTTCTTTTCTTTGTCCTTGGCATTTTTATTACGTTTTTCTAAATCTTCGCAAAATCGGACGTTATACTTCCTGAAAAATTCAATAAATTAATGCAAGGTTAGGATTAGTATCAGCAAAATTATTTATGTTTTAACTGTTTAGTAGACAATCAAGTCTTTAAAAATATATCTAAATAATTCAAATAATCAAAATAGTTTAAAAATATATCTAAAGTTTAAATAGTTTACCTTAAAATCTTAAAGAAAACTCCGAAAGAAAAATTAACGGCAAAATGCCCAAAAATTAGAAACACTGTTGACAATAATACCGCCTTTTTCAATTCTCTTCTATACAGCTACAGTAGAACTTATCAACAGTGTACGATCCTTGTTTTTATGCCAATAACAATTTTCATGAATTTAAAATTATTCTTTATTATAATTTTTCTAAGAACTCTCTAATAATCTTAAGTAAACATTTAACAATTTTTATAATAAGAAAACTGAAAAAAAAGCCGTTATACATATAAATATTGTCACGATTCCTACATTACCGGCAAAATAAGTTTGAAAATTCCTTCCAGTTATTTAAAGACTTCTAAAAGTAACAAAACAAATTTTTAGATTAAATTTTTAAAATTTTATTAACATAATAAAAACTTTATCACAATTAGACAATTTATATTTATTTTTATAATTGAAGTTTTTTTTTACAAAAATCTAATTTTATTTATTTTTAAAAAATATCACGGACAATTCAATTTACATAGTATATAAATTACACGTAGTTCAACCTGTACATACATTTCTTAAAAGAGAATATAGATAACTGAACTTCTACGTATGGCTACTACTATCAAGAAACATTTTTACATCTGGTTTTTATTCGTACAAAGTTACTTTTATATCTTATATTCATTCATCACATTTTTTATTTGTTTCAGCTAAATATTGAATATTGTATAGGAATAAACCACATATCATATTTTCAACATAGTTTATCTCTTGGAATATTACAACAAAACGAAAAAAAACAAAAAGAGCAGAATTTCTTTTGATAAGCAAACATGTTTTATCTTAACCACCAAAACTTGAGTTAATTAATTTGATGAAATATTGCTACCCTGCCATTAAACTTAATAGGTTTATATTGTCTCACTTTTGGCAAATACTTTATCAAAAAATTTATTGCAAATTTCTGTAACATTATGATACAAATAGTTGACATTTGATATCTTTTCTTACTTAAACTAAATTTTCATATATACCATGTTTTTATCAATGTTAATACATTTTATGAAGTTTAAACTTGTTCTTTTATGATAATTTATAATTTATAAATATAAAAATGATTATAAGATATGTAAATGTAACTGTATTTTGTTTAGTAAAATTTATCAATAAAATTTACTTATTCACGTTTATTTAGTGAAAAATTAATAATAAACTTCTGAATAAAGAAACACATAAATATAAGACGATTTTGTAAAATGTAGAACTGCTGTTTTTTAAAACATAATTTTTAGTAATGCTTTAATAGACTATTATAAAAACAAATCAACATTTACTACATACATTGGTTACTATTTGTAGATACTATTATTGCATAATTTATTTAACAAAAACATGGCATAATTAACATTTTCTTTTTGTAACAAAAGATATCCACACCTGTTATAATCTATTTCAAAGCTATAGGAATCATTTACATCTGGAATTTAACTGTGCTTTCAATATGATTTTCTTATATACTGACTTGCTATTATAATGTACTTACAAAAAACGTTTGGCTAAAAATTATTGGATATTATTTTTTATAATATTTTCAATTTAATTCAAAAGCACAAAAGAAGCTAGTCATTGGAAAATAATATTGCAAGCTTTATTGACGTTGCAGTATCAAATGCAAATCAAGGGCACTTTTATATTACTTTTTATATTTGCACAAGTAAATGATCTATTTTATGCATACATGTAAATCAGGATTAAATTATCAGTCTTAGATTTGTATTGATGAGCACAGTTGATTCATCAATGACAAATTATATTTACAAGTATGTAGTAAATTCCAGATAAGCTTTTCTTAGGAAAAAAGCTATAAAATATATGTAAATTATTCATATAAAGATATAAACAATTATAAATTTTAATGACCTAAGTTTTTTGAGCAATCAAGATATTACAATAAAAATAAATAACATAAAAAAATGTGTTCAATCAATCTGTACAATGCTGAGTATTATCGATTCGTGAATTTATCCACCACACTGAACACAAAGGTGAGACAGCCAAATGATAAAATAGAGCCATGATCTATCATAGCACTACCTTCCCAACCTTGTTCTATGCTATCACTGTCACTGAATCTGCCTTTTCTATTAGCACATTTACAACTGCACTGTTTCTCAGCATTATTCATTTTAGTAGATTTATTTCTATTTGCAATTTTTTTTATAATTTCCACTGTATCTTGATCTTTTATTTTAGATGAGCATCCATCTGTTGTAATATCCATATCAGATGAATACATGCTATAATTGCATGAATATAAAACATTATCTACAGTAGTTCCATGTTCGCTGTAATTTAATAATTCATACCTTTTGGTAGTCTGTAAATAAGTTATGTATACATTAAAATTAAATTATAAAACTCCAAAAATATATATATATATATATAATTTCATGAAATTTTTTAATTTTTAAAAAATTTATATTACATCAACAAATTTATTTTTATACTGAAAAAATCCATATAAAAAAAGTAAATAGCAAATTTAATATTTTATTTACCTTGTCAAAAAAAATTACTGCATGTTTTGAAGATATAAAACTGCAACAACCGTAACGACTGAGCAATAAATCAGATTCACCACCAGTTCCTATATTAAGGGTCTTACAAGTCATAAAAACAGGAAGACCAGCAGTTTGACCCAAAGGAAATAATAAAGCTCTAGCTTTTGATGTACAATTTACACTTTGATAAGATTCATCAGTTGGATTTAAAATTTGTTCTAACCTTTGTTGTGCCAAAGCTTCTAACACTGGTCTTTCTAAAAGACTAATTCCTTCTTTTATACTTAAACCTAAACCACTTTTTATAAAAACATTGTCTTCTTCAAAATTTTCATTTTCACACAAACTATCATCATTTATTTCACATGTACCATCATCATTTATTTCACTAATCTTACTATTATCATTTACTTCACTAATTTTATTATTATCATTTACTTCACTAATTTTATTGTTATCGTTTACTTCACTAATTTTATTATTATCATTTACTTCACTAATTTTGCTATTATCATTTACTTCACTAATTTTGCTATTATCATTTACTTCACAAACTTTGCTATTATCATTTATTTCACAAACTTTGCTATTATCATTTATTACACTAGTCCTTTCATTTTGTACTTTTTCTTCTTTTTTCTCATCCGTTTCTTCCGTTTCTTCCTTCATATCTACAACACCATTATCCTTTGAACTAATTATTTCTTCACACTCTGTCTTCAAATCTTCTTTTTTATTTTCTTGAAATGATTCATCTTCAGTCTTAGAACTATCTGTACAAAATTTTTTTTTGGCAGTGGGATAAATAAAACTACTTGACCTGTACATATTACAAACATCAAGCTCTGGTGGATTTGCATAATGAAATTTTACACTGGGTGGAACTTTTACTCTTGACTTTTGATTTTGTTTTACTTTTATTCTGAAAGGAGGATTAGCAGAATGAGCTTTTCGTAAAAACTGCAGTTTTACTGCATGTTGATCAATTCGTTGATTTGCAAATTTATCCCATAACTTCATTCTTTCAGTGGCAGCACAAGAAGTCAGAAGATTTTGATCAATGAAATGATTCAAATGGTTTGGACACATCCATCGACCACTAGGGAATGCAGTAAGTGGAGGATCTAAGCAGTCTTGATGAAAATATAGAGGACAATAATCACATGCAATAAGAGGAGCTTTCCTACAACTTTGCCCACACTCAAAACAAAGACGTGCAGGAAGTGGAATTAGTGATCCATTTTCATGATAATGAATTTTTCCTACAAATAAATGATAAAAATTATTTAACTATTTAAATAATAAACTTAAAATATATCAATTTCATTTTACTTTATTATTTTATGGTAAAATTCATTTAAATTTATTTTTAGATGAAATTTTTATTAATTGATTGAATAGTAAATTATAAATAAATAAGATAAAGATATTCAACTTTTATTATTATGAGCTGATTTTAATCCAAAATAAAGCAATAATTTAAAATTTTATAATAAATTATTCTACATTCATTGATACTTGCCATTTATACTTGTATTATTGGGATGCCTTCCTCTTTTATAAGATACAGGATCTATTTTATCTGTGCCAGGAAAGGTTATAGGTAACTGTAATTCTCTAGGTAAAGTAAATTCTCTAGGATTAACTAATGAAGCAGCAAGAGCCAGAACTTCCAAGGCAGATTTTTTCTTTCTTTTATTCCCAACAGTATTCTCTTTCTTTCTAGCACATCGACAAGCATGGCAAATCCATTCTCCATTTGGGATATCCGATAATTCTAATGGAGGATCGCTGCAAGAAAATATCCAAATTATGAAACACACTTATGCCATTATTTGTTCACACAATCATTTAAAAGATAAATAGATTTACTGGCACTGTAAATGAAATGATGCTGGACATTTATCACAGCATATTAATTCTCCTCCATCGTGGCAGGCATCGCAGGAATCCCTATTATGCCCTCGTCCGGGTCTCTTAAAGTATATGTGTCTTTTCTCCTCTTTTTCTTTTTTTAACTTTAATGAATTTGAATCATCGGAAGAAGGTGGTGCAATCAATGCCTGTATTTGCTGAGGACAAATAAAAAAAATGTATTTTTTTATCTCAAGCATTTTATTTGCTTTATTAACTAATATACTTACTGGCATCAATCCACCAGGAGAATTAACATCTATTTCAAAAGCAGGAACTTTTTGAGCCATAGCTGTTTTGTTTTAATATAAAAAAAATTCACGAATATTTGTTTCTGCAGCAGGAGCGAGTCTCCTTTTTCACTGGAATTTTTTCGGTTTGGACATTGAAAATTCGCGGACTGGTTGTGGCGCTCGGCATTGCTTTTACTTAATGTTCCTTTTTGCCATGATGAAAAGCAAACATGAAAGCAAGCATGGTGGTATATATACATATACATACACAGCTATATTCCCTGTACATGCCTACATCCCGCCGCGACTGAGCGCGCCTCGATCCTTAAGCCACCGTTTTCATGTTTTCGATCTCGTTCCGCAAGATTCCACGAAATCCAAGTTCAAATTTTACATAAAAAAAATATTTTCATTCTTATTTTTGGATACTTAATAGCTTATACAAAAAAATATTTTTTTAAATATTCGTTTATTTAATACTAAAACTTTTGTTATTAAATAAATAATTCAGGAATACCGGTGGCAGAGTATACTTTTGAAAAATGATTTGTTATATAAAGATGTTTGTTATTCTTGTTGTTTATGTAATCTTTAAATCCATTAACATTTTATTTAAAATAAGTAGAATAATTTTTTTTAATAATTAAATACACATTTTTAGTTTTAAATAATTTATTTACTAATGTGCATTAACAAACGCATAAATAAGGAGATTATTACAAATATACATCAGTTCTCATAGAAAAATACAAAAAAACAACTTTCTTTGCTGTACATTAATGATGTAAAAACAAAATTGTTTTAAATTTTTGTTTTTTATACTTTTGTTTTAAAACTAATATTATACAATATAATACACTTACAAAAGTATGTTCTTAAATTTAAGTAATGTATGTACATAGGTCTTATTCTAAAAAAAATATAAATTAGGTATGATGCAATTATGCATGCAACTATAAAAAATAAATTTAAATTCATATGTACATATATGCACTTCATAAAACTTTAGATGGTTTAAGATCTGAAGGATTAAGTATTACCACCGGCGGACTATCTGACAATATCATTGGCCTTTTCCGACGTTTAAATATAATAACATTACTAGCAACCTTTGGTTTTTTAATTTTGTCTGCTTTTTTATTTAAATTACTGCCTATAGTTTTATCTTTAGATGGTATTTCTGCTTTAACTAAAGGCTTCATTAATTCTTGATATAAAACGCTGTTACTTTGATCGGGCTGTTTAGTTTCACTTTTTTCTGATTTTTTATCTGCAATATGTTTAACTATTTCACTATGGGTATTTTTCATTTCTTTTTCAGTTCTTTCCGAATCCTTTTGATTTTTTTCTCCATTAAGATTAACTGCTTTTTCAATCATTTTTTCATTATCATTACAAATTTTGTTTTGCTTAGTTATAACTTCAATTACAACTTTATTTGGATCACTTTTTCTATTACTGTTTATTTCTTGTTTCTCTTGTACATTTACTGCAGGTTTTTCCAGAATTTTGTTCTTGATATTTGTTTGTAGAGGAATATTAAAGTCAACATTTTTAGAATCGATTTGAACCATCAAAGATGGTGGTTTATTGTTTTTATCTTTTTCATTAGTTTGATCTTTCAATTTTAAGCTTAACCTTTGTTTACCTTCTTTTGTCTTCTCTTTAGCATTTAAGGTCTGATTATTCTCCTTTTTCAAATCTTTACCATTTAAAGTTTGTTTTTCTTCTCTATTCAGTTTTTTACTTTGTAAATCCAAATTATTCTCATTTTTCAGCTTCCTTTTATGTACAGTCGAATTATCTGCTTTTTTCAGCTCTTTATTATCTGAAGTTAAATTATCTTCCTTCTTCAGCTGTATGCTATGTGAAGACAATTTATCTCCTTTTTTCAAGTCTATACTATTTAAAGTTTGTTTTTCTTCTTTTTTCAGGGTTTTACTTTGTAAATCCAAATTATTCTCTTTGTTAAGTTTCTTAATATGCACAGTCGAATTATCTTTCTTTTTCAGCTCTGTATTATCTAAAGTCAAATTGTCTTTCTTCTCTGTCTGTATACTATGTGAAGACAATTTATCCTCTTTTTTCAAGTTTATACCATTTGAAATTTGTTTTTCTTCATTTTTCAGCTTTTTATTATGTGAAGTCAAATTATCCTCTTTGTTCAGCTTCCTACTATGTACAGTCGAATTATCTTCCGTTTTCAGCTCTGTATTACCTGAAATCAATTTTTCTTCTTTCTCTGTCTGTATACTATGTGAAGCCAATTGATCCTCTTTTCTTAAGTTTATACCATTTGAAATTTGTTTTTCTTCTTTTTTCAGCTTTTTATTTTGTGAAGTCAAATTATCCTCTTTGTTTTGCTTCCCACTATGTACAGTCGAATTATCTTCCATTTTCAGCTCTATATTGCCTGAAGTCAATTTGTCTTCCTTCTCTGCCTGTATACTATGTGAAGAGAATTGATCCTCTTTTCTCAAGTTTATACCATTTGTAATTTGTTTTTCTTCTTTTTTCAGCTTTTTATTTTGTGAAGTCAAATTATCGTCTTTTTTCAGCTTCTTACTATGTACAGTTGACTTATCTTCCTTTTTCAGCTCTGTATTACTTGAAGTCAAATTGTCTACCTTCTTCGGCGGTATACTATGTGAAGAGAATTGATCCTCTTTTTTCAAGTCTATGTTATTTGGAGTCCTTTCATCTTTATTTGTAGTGATTTCTGTTACTCCACCTTTAGAAACAGTTGCAGGTAATATTATACTTTCTGAATGCTGATTATTTAACTTTACTCTAGTTTCTTCATTTTTATTAATATGGGATTTCTTTTCATTTATTGATTTTAAATTTATTTCAGTCTTAATTATATTTTCCTTTTCTACATTATCTACTTTCTCATTTTCTATACATTTTAATTTAGGCATAGGTGAATCTGGAATTTCCCCTTCTTCTAACTCTTCTTCATTATCTGTCACATTTATCTGATTATTATTATGCTCTTCTTCGCTCGTATTTTTCACATTTACATCAATTTCAGGATTAAAAGATGAAATGTTTTCTTTTATTCTATTCACATCAGCAGTTTCAATCTTTGACTTTATATCATTTACTACTTTTACACTGTTATTGTCATATTTCAATGTCTTTCTTTCATTTTCTTGTGAACTTTTTTCTGTTTTGAGTGCTAAACCTTCATCTATTTCCATATTTTCTTTTGTATTATATATTTTTGAAGGTTCATTTTTATTTACATCAACAGTTTCATGCTTTGACTCTGTATCATTTGCTGCTTTTTCACTATTATTGTCACATTTTAATTTCTTTCTTTCATTCTCTTGTAAATTTTTCTCTGTTTTAAGTGATAAACTTTTATCAATTTTCTTATTTTCTTTTATATTATCTATTTTCGTAGTTTCTTTTATATTATTTGTTGTCTTTTCAATGTGATTATCATATTTAATATTTTTTCTTTCATTTTCTTGTAAAGTATTTTTTGTTTTAGTAGCTGAATTTTGTTCTGATTCCGTAATATCAGTAGAATCTTCAGATTTTGTTTTTCTCCTTTTTGCTTTATGTTCCTTATCTTCTGACTTTGATCGCCTTTTGCGTTTTGGAGTCTTAATTTTGTCTTTATGTTTTTTATCTTTTTCTATGTCTTTTAATGTTTTTCTATCCTCTTTATCCTTTTTATGATGTTTATTTTTTTTAGGAGTACGATGATGTTTATTTTCAACTGAATGGTAATTGCTTTTACTTGTATCTTCTTTATATCGATGTCTACTCTTACTTCTAGATTCGTCTCCAGATTTTTGTCGATTTGAACTTCTATGTCGATTATATTTTTCATTTTCACTATTATGATTATCACGCCTACTGTATCTCTTATTATAGTCTGTAGATAATTCATTGTGCTCATGCTTGTTATACTGATTACGATGATCTTTAGTTTTATAATCTTTTTGTGTTGAATCATAATACTTACTATCATAACCATTTGAAATTTTCGAATTTGCTGCACAAAAACCATTGTAATTTATACTTTGATATTTATCGGTTCTTGAAAATTCATCTTGTTTAATGTGTAAATGATCAATTTTTTCTGTTAACAACACTTCAGTTTTCAAAGAATTGGCAGTGTTTTTAATAGTCTTATCCAAAGTTCTATTAAAATTAAAGTTGCTATCAATTTTATCAGTTTGTTTATTCACAAGAGTTAAATTTTCTTTATTATATACTTTATCAAGAGATTCTTTTTTCTGTTTTATATCATCTTGCTTGTTTCTCTTTTCATCTACTGTTTTTAAATACTCTTGCCTTTTTTGGTTTTCTTCTTTTTGTCTTATTTCATTTTCTTGTTTTTGTTTCTTTTCAAAATCCTCTTTCTCTCGCTTTTCATTTTCTTCTATTTGTATCTTTTCTCTCTCTTCTTCACGTCTCTTTTCACTGTCTTCAATTTTTTGTATTTTTTCTTTTTCCTTTTCTGCTTGTAACTTTTTCCGCAATCTTTCTCCATATACTGTTTTTCTGTAGCCTGCTTTCTTGGTTACTGAATCATCAGACTCATCACCACTATCACTTTGTAGTTTAGTTCGATGCTGCCTTTTAAAATTAATATTTGTCTCTTCTTTAATTTCCTCTTCTTGCAGAACTTCTGGATTATTACAGTTATTTGTTTGATCATACTGTTCTTCTGCAACAACAACTTCAAAGTTTACAGCAGGAGGTGGATAAAAGTAATAGTAATTATCCATTTGTTGATAGTTTTCTTGCCCATAAGCCATATTTACAACTGGAGGAGGATATGTAAATTGGTTACTGTTTGTTATAAGATATTGTCCATTTACATAACCAAATGTTGGATCCACTTGAGGAGGAGGAGGAGGAAGAGGTGGTGGAGCCTGTTGATTATTTTGATTTCGTCGATTCCTTCGAAATGCAACATTGTCTAACCTAGAAAATAATAATGTAAATATAGAAGGTCTTAGATGGAAAATAATGAAAACACTTACTGTGACCGTAGATCACTTATGGTGCGATCTTTTCTAGATATTTCTGCCTTAGCAGTCTTCAGTAACGATGAAAAATTAACTTTTATCTTTTTATTGAGACCTTCTAACTGTTCAAGTTTTGTTCTCAACTCATTTACTTGCGTTTCCAGACCTTCGTTCACCTCATTACATTTATCATTCTACACATTAAGAAAAAATATAAAGAAAGAAAAATTGAATAAATGATATATAAATAAATGCACATTGTAAGAGAATACTTCAGATGCTTACATCCTTATTTTCACTTTCATCTTCACTTTTATTTTCTTCCAAATGAATACTAGGTAAATCTGCATAAATATCAACGTCGTCCATTATACGGATAAGCAAAATATCACAGCGTACATAATGTTTAACGAAATTTAACACTTAAAAAATTGGCAAATCCTTGGTACAATTACGTGTACCATCACCGTAAACCGAGGAGGCAGACCGTGTTCTGTTCACGCATCACGATTTCGCGCCAGAATCTGGTCTCTGCAGCTGCATATTTCAGCTGACTCGACTACTTGTCCAAACGGCCTAAATTGGAAGTTCAATGCTAAGTTTTGAACTTTCATGGAAGCGTTAACTTTCGTAAGTTGTTGAACGTCGAGAAAGGAAAAATTATTATTTTCGAAATCTATATAATTTTTAGCTCAAATAAGTCGATCAATTATGAATCGAAAAAGATATTTAGTATTGATTAAATTACTATATATATATTTTTAAATGTAATTTAGGTTGCCGATGGTTGATTACCTAGCAGCCTCAAAGGTCGGTAAGTAAGAAATTTTTTTTATTCCCGCAAAAATTCAAAATTATTCTTCAGATTTCGTATTCTCTATTCTTGACTAATTTTAGCTTTTGAAGCTTCTTTTTTAAACAAATCGTTTGATTGATGTATAGTAAGTGTTAAGTTGTTTCAACTTTTCGTCATAAAGCGCGCTTAAACGTTCTCTACAGTTAGGAGTTGTAGAATACTGATATAATTAATATTTTTAGTAAAAAAAAATTCTATATTATTTAATTTTTCAAACTGTTGTTAAAAACAAATCCGTTGATTTAGTCCAAATTTTGTGGCTTATACTTTTAATTTCAAAGCGTATTCAAGTCTAAGGATATTAAAATATCCGCCCTTTTATGGACTGCGAGTAGCCGTTCGAGTACAACTCATCATATTCTTCAAGCTCTGGTACTTAATTACTAAAGTAATAAGATTACATTAATTAAATTTTGATACAAGTAAATCTGTTTTTTCTGAAAGTGATTCTAATTTTGTGTTGATACGTCGTAATGAGTTATAAGCGAACTTTAAAAATTCAGTAGAAGTTGAAACCACTTTTTTTATAACGTATAAAAAACAATACTTCTTGAGACGTTATGAACAAAGCTTAATTAAACATTTTCTTTATATCAGAATGTGCGGAAACTAGAAATTCGCGCACCGACGATCAATAGTATTTGTTTACGATGATTAAATCAAGTAAATTGCCCAAAATATTGACAGCAATATAAAAAATTTGTACATAGCTCTTACATTATTACATTATTTACTCTGCCAAAGAAAAATTTTTATCGCAGCAATTTTAACCACAATTCCAAAATCGTAAAACCCAATCTTCCACAAGTAAAACAACCAAAATTTCCAATAAAGAATATAACTCGATCTTATAAAGTCCCCCAACACCGCAGCAAGCGTCGCAAGTAGCTCCCAAACTTTCCAGCGCAAATAGCGCAGCGATGAAAAGTGCGCCCGCGTCTCTTTCTGCCGCTAACGTTCTTGCTCGCGAAAATATAACCCTCTCTGAAAATTGATCCCGGCCGGGCTATTGTTCCTATTATCGTCCCCGTGCACTTTCAAAACTTTCCTTAAACTCCGAGCATCCGCCGGCGCGCATCTTCCGAATTCTCGCGCACGCGCCAGCAGATAACATTCCTTATATACTTTCGAAATTATCCCTCAGCCCTTAATTAAAAGCATTAACCCCTCAAAAACAAGCACTAACCTCGTTTAGAGCCAAAACAATCCAAAAGCTTCCAACCACGCCGGAAAATCCCTCAAACCACCTCTCACACCCAACACCTGCCCTAAACCTTCACAAAACGCTCGACTCCTGTCAAAGAGAAATAAAACTCGCGGTTATCCGTCCGGTGCAGAATTCGCGCAGTCGCGGTACTCAGACTCACAGAGAGCGCGTTAGCAGCTTAAAGCGCTGCAAGGCGGCGCTCCAGTCGCCGGCTGAAATAACTGGCTCGCCGTGGCGGCGGCAGTCGCGCGGCCGCTCGGCGTACGCTTGCCTGCGTACGCGCGTTCCCTCTGCATCAGCAGCAGCGAGTTTATAGAGGAGCAAGTAGCGCAGCGCAGAGGAGAGCGGACTCATCTCTCGCGCGATCCAGTCTGTGGTGCTGACGCGTACCGTTCGGTAGCGGAGAGAGATCGTCAATGTGCGCCGCGCGATCCTCGCTTATTTTTCGCCAATCTGCCGTGTTTGCCTGCAGCGCGAGAGCCACGAAATCGCGTGCTCGCCGAGAAATATACAGAGCCGTGGAGAGTGGGAAAGACCGTCCAGCTGAAAGTTCCCCTTCGCGTGCGCGCCGCGTTCTCAAGACAACAAGTGTGCGTGTGTGAGTGCGTAACCGAGCGAGAGAGCCTTCTTTTTTCTCTCCTTTCAATATACTCGGCTCTCTCTCTCTCCGCAGCGGTAGTAGTATAGTAGCGACTCGCGCGCTGTGTATACTATATAACACGCGCGCTCCGAAAAGTAGAGCCGCGAGCGCGTGTAGAGAGAATAACACACAGAAGCGCGGCGGAGAGGCGGCATCGATGTTTATTGTCGCGGTCGGTCCGAGGGGGCAGAGAGCTGGCTCGCGAGGAAAGGAGTAAGCGAGCGCGCGCTCGGTGCAGCTGAGAGGAGAGGAAAATATGCGGCCTGCCTGGGAACTCGAGGACAAGTGCATCGGCGTTTACAGCGATGCTAGCAGCGGCGAGAGGAGCGCCGGCCTTTAAACGCGCTATGGAGTGACATTGATACTCTGTGAGCGCCTTCTCTCGCCGTGCGAGTGAGTGTGCCTGCGTGTGCCAAGAGCCCAAGTGTGTGTGTATATCAGTGCAAAGAGCAAGCCACCGCGAGCAGTACCGGTGTGTCTGTTCTCCGCGCGCTCGGCAAGAAACCAGCCGAGCTCTCGTATACTTACTACCGACCAGACCACAGAAAGAGAGAGAGAGAGACAGAGAGTGAGAGGACGGAGCAGCAGGAGCAGCAGCAGCAGCAGCAGAAGCGGAGATAAGGAGGGACAAGAGAGGAGGCTCCGCATCCAAGGTACGTACACGCGCGTGTGTATTTTCTACGTACGTATGGCAACGCGTCTCTCCTGAATACGTATATGCGCGCAGGCTCTCGCGCCGTTGCTTTATTCTCTCTCTCTCTCTCTCTCTGCGGGACCTGTTGATAGTCGTCCGCGCGCTCGCGCTGGGGCAACCCGTCAAAATATATACTGCGTGCGTGTGCGAGCTTTGCTCTCTAAGTATATATACCTATACACGTATGCGTGCCTGGAGAACGGCCCCGCCGGTTTTCGGATACACATTCGCGCACCGGTTTTTTCTCTCTCCTCGCACGGTCCTTCTTTGCTCTCGCTGCGTTCTTTTTTCTGGCTCGCGCTCTCTCTCACGGGGTGTGTCCCAGCGCGCGCGGATAAGCTTGGGCATTCCTGGAAGTCTCGGCCGGATGATAAGAGTTTTTATGTAACGTAAGGAGTACACGACGATCGTTTACACGTCGGCTCGGGGCATACGTGTGTAAACAAAGCACATTTTTTCAACAGTGAGTCAGAGAGAGGTTGTTGCGTATATATAACGCATGCGACGACACATTCTCGAACGAATTTGAATTGTTGATTTTTTTCTCTCCGCTTCGTTATCGGAGCAAGATCGATGGACGGACTTGGCTGAAATTGTTTATTGCGAGCCATATAAACCGGTATGCTCGTTATCTTGCTAATCTTATCGTGCGAGCTGGAAAAATGCAGGCAGATGCGCGCACGCCGGGATTTAATCGTCGCTTCAAAGCTCGCCTCCGACTTTGTGTCCTCGCCTCATACGAAATCCATAAATATGTATAATACATGGCCGAGAGTGAGCGTGTATATAAATTAAAGATTTATTCAGGCGCGGTATAAAGAGACAATGCGCGTCTAACGCATCTTTTCCTCCTTTGTGCGATATTCCCTCTCGCGCTCGCGCACCGGCTAACGAAGCTTGTCTTTTCGCCATTAACACAGGCTCGCGCGTGAGCGCACGTATTTTTCCATTCTCTCTCTCTCACACTCGTCTCTCTCTCTCTGCGAGAGCGCGAGTTAAACGCGTTTTACGGAATGACTCTCGCTCTTTCTCCCCGGCACTCGTGCATGCACACAGCTCAATGACGGCGGAAAGAGGCGCGCTCTCGCGTATATATTTTGGCTGTTTTCACCTTTTGTCTCGCTTAAGAGCCGGGAGCGAGCGAGAGTTCGTTAGCCGACGTATGCGTGTGTGTATATGCCCCCCTCTCCTCTTTGTCGATGAGAGAGAGATGCACGCGAAGAAATTACTTTTTTTCTTTCTCCGGCACTGCCGCCGCGATGAATGGGCCTTTTTAAAAGCTCGCTCGCGGGACGTTATCAGCCGCGCGTAATGCCGGAGTGGAGGGGAGGCAGAAAGAACGACGCTCTCTCTCTCTCTCTCTCTCTCTCTCTCTCATCATTCTCGATCGCACGAATCTATATCGATGAATGGGCCGGGAGGAGCGCCGGAGTTGGAGGAAAAAATTGATCCGACGAGAGGATTGCGCGTTCTTTAAATGTTTGCGGAGGCGTTTGTTTGGATTTGTATAGGTTTAATAAACGTTGAGATATTCCGTCCGGGGCAAATTTGTTTATGCTTCGAGCTCTCGACGAGTGGCTGTTCTTTTTTGAACGAATTGCAGAAAGTTCACAGCTCTGTATATGGCACTTTGTGTAATGCACGCGCGTTGATTATATTCGTTATTAAATTGATTGTGTACATTGTGGGGAGCGTTACTAAAGTTCAATTTTGATCAATCAAAATTGAGCGCATAATGCTGTGTTTAAACTTAAAAGCCTTTTCGAATGTGCGTTGAAATTTCCAAATAGTACCTTTTAGAGTCGGAATTCTATAATTATTAAATGGAGGCATAAACACCGCTTTATTTCGGTTTTGAAAATCAAAAAGCTCTTAAAAGTTTTAAGGAATTTTATAAAACCATACGACTTTTAAACTCTCGGCTCGCGGCGAAGAACTCGGAAACTTATTTACCCGCGTGGCAAATAAAAATAAACGGCCGTCATTCGCTTTCATCAAACGGCAGATTCGATCTACCGATACGGAATATTAGCTTTTATCACTTGTTACGAATCTCAATATTTTTCGAAACCATATAAAAGTAAACGCCCGACAACTGCCCCCAACGGCAATGCAATATAGTTAGGAATTCTCTAGCTCCGGAGGCGGCAGCAGTGCACTCGGCTCGATTCGTCGAAAAGTAGAGTTGACGAGCGCTCGCACGAGCGGAAACGCGTGTTTGTATGCTCAGGAAATAAATCGGCTATTTCGATGCTGAGAATGTTTTGTTTCGCAGCCTTTTATTGCCCCCCCGGCCGATCGATTCTTTTTTACATGCGTGCAGCCGCCTCCGGAGTAGTAAAATAAGCCCTAGTGCGTTTTTAGTTAATTGAACGAGAAAGCGCCCTTCGCTTTTTGCCGTGCTTGTAAAAATGTTTAAACAAAGCTCGCCGATGGGCGATTTTTTATTACTTGCTCCCACTCGCTTTGGCTGAGGCTGTAAATCGTTTCCCTTTTGTGACGTCCCGGGCCGCACGCGCTGCCCACGCGTCGGCCAATCGTTTTTTTCGGCAAATTTACGATTTTTCTGGCCGGCCAGAAATTTTATTGCAATCGACAAAATTTTCATAACGTTGATTGCAGTTGCGTCTTTGCCAGCGGCAATTACGTCCGTATCGCTTCGGTGGTGTTTGTAGTAACGTGGCCGGTGCTAAGTAAGCTGTCAGTGAGTCACGAACGAGTTAGATTAGCGGTTTTCGATTATTAATACACTTGCGAAAATTGAATTTTCAACTATAATATAGTTATACTATGATGTTGTTAAATATTTTTAACGCTTTTATAAGAAAAATTGTTGATGGTAAAATTTTTAATCATTTTTATGCATATTAATTTATAAAAGTAAAAGTGTTTTAATTTACTTTTTATAATATTCGCTTACCGCGCGAGAGAGAATATCCACGCGATACATAAAGTAAACCCGAGACATCTGCGGTCCGAAACTTTAGAGTCCTAAACTCAAAATCCACATTATACAGGCTACTCTGAATAGAGTTTAATTGTTTATAACTAAACTTTACATCGAAGAAATATATTAATCAGAAATTCACTTGAAGCATAATTTTCTTTAACAACATTCTAGCTATTAAATAACAAAATTAAACTCGAAATTTACCATATACATATTCTCAAATTTTCAACGAAATTGCCGAAACTTGCGCAAGAGGTGCAGCCAAGCTATTAGAGCTTAGCTTATTTGAAATTAGCAAACAAACGTTTATCCAACAAAGAAAGGCGAAAGCGCAGAAAAGAAATCGGAAGTTGATCGGGGAATGCAATTAAAGATAAAAGAAGTCGTAGCGGCAAGTACGTATAGCTATACGTCGCGCCCGTAAATACGCCCGACAAATAAGACTTTAGTCATTATCGCCCAATATAACCGTTGCGCTATATTTACAAAAACTTTTTCTTTCTCTCTTTCTTCCAATTCTCGATTGAGTTTCTTTTTCCTCGCGCAAGCGCTGCGACATATACACAGAGGGAAAAATGCTTACTCCTTCATTCTCCTCGTTCGATACATACATACACACGCAATGTCAATTTCCGCACGTGAGAATGACACTTAATTTTTCTCCCCGAGCGCGCGCTTCCCTTTCTCTGCTCGCGTTCGCGACGTTCATTTAACTTTAATTAGAGTCTTTGGAGTTTCTTTCCGATTGTCTGCCGCAGCGGCGGCGGCGGCTCTTTTTCCGCTCTGCTCCCAACAGCTTTTTTTCTCTACGACTCTGGGCCCCTCCCGAGGAGTGTGCGTGCTCCAATCGAGCCGAGTGTCCTCGACTCTGTTTTTCGCTCTTTCTTACACACTCGCGCGCACAGCCTCTAAAATTAATTATCGCGTCTCTCGCGCGAGTACTAAACTGCTTGCGCAACGAGGCTCGATCGATGCTCGGCTTTTAATCTCGAGGGCGCATTTCTACGCTCGGGCCCTTCATGTATATATAACGCATTGTGGCGATTCAAAGCGCGAGAGCTGCACGACCTCAAAGAAAAACGAGACGCGCAGCGCTGGTATAGTGCAGCGCGCCTGTCCCCCCTCTGGAGACTTCGCTGCTGCGCGCGCCAAGCAAAAGTCTCTTGCCAAAGGATTCCGGCGCCGAATCGCGGGCCACTCTCAAACGATTTCAAAAATTGCCAATCAAAGTTCGCGAGCGCGCCGCGTCTTTGTCTCTCTTCGAGCCGGAGCTTTTCTGCCCGGAAATTCTCCCGTGTAATTAAATCGGTCGGAGGGAGCCTGAGAGAGAGAGAGGGCAGAGAGTTTGCAAAAAGTATAAGCTCGAGTTTCTTTTCTCGGGATTCGGTTTGGCAGTGCGCGCGCGCGAAAGAGCGGGGGATGAAAAAAATATAGTCAGGCGGATGGAAACACCGAGAGTTTCTGCTTTGCAGCTGTTTTTAAGGAGGGATAAAAAACTTGGCCGCTGTGTACGATGAGAATTTTGCAAAATAGTTTTTCGTTAGAGTAACCGATATTTAGTTATGAGGCGGGCGGGTCTCGTTTTTCTCGGTTTTTCTCGGCTTAATTGCGATTCGCGGCGATGTTAGAGGCAGTGAAAATTACATTTTTAATTGCCAGTTTTTTGCTTGTAAGTTTGTGCAAAACAAAAACCGTGTTACGTTTTATTATACATGTTGCTGAAACACGTGTTTTTGTTCTCTGTTTTTTATTGTCAGCATAACGGTTCCATTGTTTCAAAAGATCGCGTGGATACGACTTGAAAATTTTCCATCTGTAACACTGAAAAGTTTGAAATCACGAGTGTGATGGTTGTTTAAAAGTTAGTATTCAATTTGCTTTTGAATGCTTTTTGAAATACTGCCAAAAATCTTCTTTTAATTCGGCATTTCGAATTCTCGCTACTACTTTTTGTTTGTCATTCATAAAACGATAAGTAAATTTCAAAACAAAATATAACTCTGTTTACCGTTTAGATTACGACGTGAAGAATAAATATTTTATGTAATGAGTAAACGGCGAATTTTAATCGGAACATTAAAATACGCGCTTTATGCAAATATGCTCTGCAAATAAATAATGCGTTCGATGTTGAAAAACAATTCTGGATGCTTACACTATGTAATGATTTATAACGATGTTAATCCACGCCAAAAACGACATAATTCCCGGTAGTTGAGTGTACGCGAAATATAATATAACAAAAAAGGGATCGCTACTGCGCGCGCGCGCGCTGGCTCATGGCACGTTCGATAAGATATATTTATACATTCCCTGCATTAATCGAAACTCCCGGCGGAACAAACGACAGGCATTATCACTCGTAACGATTGAAATTTCGCATAATAAACCGGTGTCGGAACGTAAAGCAAAACAAAAGCCAGCTCTAAAAATATTACATTACTCCCCCGCACCTAGCTATATAAACAGCCAGCGGCCGATTATTTCGTCAGCTCGCAGCTGTATATATATACACGTCCATCGCACAATAAAAGGTAACGAAGGAAAAAAAAAGATAGTCGCAAAAAACAGCTCTGGGAATGTCTCGCGTCACTCGCCGTTATTCTTCGCTTCCGACTCGTCGTCATTCGCGCGAGACGACCGCGATAAAAGTGCACACAGAAAGAGAGAGACGGCGGCGGCGGCGGCGGCGGCGCTGCTCTATATAGCCCGCAGGAGAGAATAAAGAGCCAGAGGTTTTCAGCAATGAAGAGAACCTCCTCGGAGCTATTTCCTTGAGGTTTACCCTGGCCCGAGAGGAGAGAGAAAAAAAGCACGGCGCAGCGCAAAATTATGTGTACTCGCGCGTGTATGACGGTCAAGCTATACGGCTCTCGCGGACTCGCGACGTTTTTTTTCTCTTCTTCTTCATACACAGCGAGCCGAGCCGTGTTTCTTTCAAGACGCTTTTGAAGGCCGAGCGCGCGGCGATGAATATAACAAAGCTATCTGCGCGCGCCAGGGATTAATGGCCTGCACGCGCCCGGGCGGCCAAGCTTCCAGATAATGCGGAATCTTGACAAGAAGCAGCAGAGCTGCCTGCTTATCACCTCGACGTGCGGATCAAGCTAAAACTGCTCGCCCGGGCTTTGCCAGTGTAGCTGGAAATATGGCGGATTTTTGTTTGTTTATTTTTATTTTTATTTTTCCGCCTGCTGCTGTTCGGCGATTGTACCTTTAAAGTTGGCCGGAAGCCAAGATTTCGCGGGAGCTTCGGCTTTAGTGTTAATAAATTTACGGATGATATTAATTTGCGATGATATGTGCGCCGGAATACTCGGAATGACGAATGATTTGAGTTTTTTATGCTCGGAACAGTGCTTTAATTAAGAATCAAATTGAAAATGTTGATTCAACCAGACCGTATTTTTTTTATTTTTTTTTCGCAATATGATAAAAGTTGGTAATTGAATGTTTAACTTGGTGAATTATAAAATATTAAAACATTAACAAATTGAAAACAGGAAACTAAAAAACGAATGCACATCCAGCCCTTTTAAAATATTTGCCTGCACAATCCACGTCCCTTTGTTTCCCAATGAAACATAATCTTTCCAGCATTCGAGTATTCATATTGATGGGCACCCTAGAAACAAACAAAAAAAAAAGCCATCCGACTTTCCATTACCGGCTCGATTTTAGTACAGTAACCTACATATGCGACTGCTCTATCAGGAATCTTTTTGTTTGTTTTTATTAATATAACAAGCGAGCGCTCGATATTACGCGTACGCGCGTTCTATTTTCGCGGTGCACACATTCGCGTATTGTTTGCACCGCGGCCGGATTAGCGCGATTTTCGCGCGTTAATTGAGAGGCAAGGATAATACCGCAGTGCCGTGTAGTTATCGACGGATTGTACTTGACGAGAAATTCCCCGCACTATTTATCAAGCGACAAGCGCGATTCTTTTCCAGTCCCGTATAACACGTTCCATTTTGCTCGAGCACGAAAATGAGGTGTATACACGGCAAAAGTTCCGCATAATATTACGAAAGGATAAAAAGTCCATATCGAAAGGGAGAAAGAGAGAAGAGGACGGCTTATGTGGAACACTTTCAGCTACCGCATAATGGGGCTCTTTTACCCCTTGTAAGCATTGCATTTTCCGCGAGCGTGCGCTGGACTCCGAAATTGGATTTTTCAGTGCGCACACGCAGAAAAAAAACGGCCCGGCACACGTGCGGCTTGCTTTGTTTTTATAGTCAAGCTCGCGGCGCCAGCCTCGTATACTTCTGTCGTCGACCCGGCCGCGTTGATAGTTTTCAGGTGGGCTCATAAAATTATGCGCAGGTGAAAAATTAAAAGAAAGATAATACGAATTTTAAAAGGGAAAAATATTTTTCCCCGGGAAATTCATTTTATGAAAGATCCTACGTGCCGCAAGCGCCGCTTTCAAAACTACTCAAAGGACATATTTTGCGTTTAATTTTGTCGAGATGAATATTAACTGGGTGTGTTTGGTCAGAAAGTACCTAATATTTCTATTAAAATTATTATTATGCGGGCTCACTGTACGTTATTCATGAGTCGTGAGTGAAATGGGTATTTTTGTTAAAAATTATGTGTTTTTCAATTATTCTCTGTCTATATACTTCTTTTTTCATGCCGTACAATATTTTTTAATTACTTTTTTAAACTTTGCATCTACAGCATAGAATTTTTACTCGAAGAGAATTTTAGAATTTCGTGCTCGAAAAAATTTAATAGCGCAGTGTTCTTTTAATTGCCTATCATTTTTAATAAACATTTTTTCATTCAAAGCATATCTTCGTTAACATTAACTAGCGCCAATCCATCAATAAAAAAAAAAATTGCGGACTAACGAGATTAAAAATCTGCCCAAATATTGGCGAAAATATTCACGCGTGTGTACGTAAACCGCAAAACCAGCGTTTTTATATGAAATTTTCATACTCTTTTCATGCGTTGACACGTAAAAATATTCGCTTTTACGCAAACTTTTCGCTCGCCCGGTATAGGAAAAAGCGCACATAAAAACGCAACGGAATTTTCGGCAACGGTGTTCGGAAAAAGGTAGCTGTAGGTACATGCACTGCACTAGCGAGAGGCGCGTAAATCGAAGGCCCGAGATACACAGAGAAAGAGAGTAGCTATTATTTCCTTTTTTTTTGCTCCACGCTGTGGCAGTCGTTTTATTCCACTGCCGAATTAGCGCGTGAAAAATAAGAGAGAAAGCCGTGCGGGCGCGCGGGGGCGCGCTCTTTTGTTTATACGTGGGCGGGAGAACAAAAAAACAGGTGGTAGCTCGGCGTGCGCGTGTGACTCTGCGCTTCGCAGCTCGCGCAGCCGTTCGTTTGGTCAATTGGTGTCAAGTCTGCGAGGTCAATTGCGTTAGCGAACTAATCATTGCACACACGACGTTATAAGCCAACGACCGCCACGCGCAGCGCCGAGCCCCCCTGTAACAAGCTTGTAATAACGTTTTTTTTCTTTTGCAAATTAACGAGGCGCGGCTGCAGGATCGCACTTTTTTTCGCTCCTTCTATTCAGTTTTGAGCCGCTCAAATTGGAGTATAGGTATGACTGCGCGGAAGAAAGAGTTATGTGAAGGGAAAAATGGTGGAATTTTTTTCGGGCGTTCGTTAGTATCGTTTGGGCGGCAATTGATCGCTCCGCGTTCTCTTCTTCGGTTTTTTTTTTGACGGGGTTTTTTAAAATTGATTTTTGCTAGATACCCTGAATATTGGTTGATTCTGTTGGTTTTAAAGCTATATTTTTAAAATATTTTTTCGCGCATACTCCCGCCAAAACTGTCAATTTTATCCTGGCGCGGGAATGAAAAAAAAGTCAATTTCAGCGTAGGTAAATAAAAAAAAATTGTTAATGCCCCACGTTTTTCTCACAATTTGTGATAATTTAGGTGCGTAATATACTATTAATGAACTAGTTGTTTTTGTGACGCTCTATATACACCATGGAAATATTAAATTTAAAAAAACAAAGCTTTTCCAGAAAGCAATTTGCTATTTTCTAAAGGAAAGTTAAAACCCATAGTGTATACCTTTCATTACACGTTTCCAATTAAAAATTTTTTAATTTCCACCCCTCACCCCACGATTTTTTCAAAAACTCTCAAAGAACGTTAGCGCAGCTCGATTAATAAAGACAGTTGTAAATGAAAAACGTGTTCGCAATGCAAACAGCTCTCGCAAGCATCGAAGCCGCATAAATTTTCGAAATTTCATCCGAGTGCATTAATAGTTTCCGATAACCATTCACTGTTCATTCCCAGCCCGAGTATTCGAAATTCTCTCGCATACCTCCCGGCTCAATCTTACTCGTCCCGCAACACTGTATATCCAGAGCCAGTCCATCCGCGCGCGCGAAAAGTCACTCTCTTTCGGCTCTGTATATATACCCGCACATATACGGGTACGTGGGCGCGTCTCGCTCCGCGCTTATAAACAAAGCTCGGGGGGGAACCATTTGCATGAACGGGCTGCTGCGATGTATAACGTATGCACTCGGCGAGTTATCTCGAAACTCGAAACTCTGTCTCTCTCCGCGCCGAAAACTCGCTATAGTGTCCTGTATATATGTGTTTAGCGAGAGAGAGCAATGCACGCGAGTGCACATGGCGCGCGCGCGCTCGGCCCGTAAGTAGGAAGCGGCTAGTTAAGCGCAATAAACAAGTTGTTAGCTAGCTCTGTCGCCGGCGAAAGAGAGAGAGAGATAGAGGGCCGGATTAGCCCGCGTTGGCCGAATGTATATACGTAGGACAGCCGACGATTCACGGGACGTGCGCGGAATATCGCGAGCGATTGTTATGCAACGCGCGTGTGTATAATGGCGCTCGGGCGCGTTTAAGCGCCGAGGCGCGCAGCATCAGGCGGCTACGATCATCATTGATCGCGCCTAGAGTAGCGAGAGGCGCTCTTCTTTATTTCTTTCTCTGGGTTTTTTTTTTTCCGATGAGAGGCCACGGGAGGATGATTAAGGAAACCGATGCTGCCTGCTGCTGATCGATTAATGCATTTTTAAGTGGCTGAGGGCTTAATTGGAAGATTGCACGTTGTTTGGAAAAGGCGGCCGCTTGGGGAAAATGATCCGTTGATTGAATGATTCTTCTTGCGGTAATTTTTTCGCCGGAGTGTTTTTCTTTGGTAGCGAATTAAAGGAAGGTCGGAGTTTTTTGACATTTGCTGTTTTAGGTAACGTCTGTGTTAAGGTACTATTTTAAGGTGTGAGACCACTTTATTGGAAAATGGCGTTTTTATAGCGATAACGGTCATTTTCGAAGAATACATACTCATTGAATTTCAGGATCTTGCCTCGAATATTCTTGCGCTATTTTACGCAAGAAGCAGCTGGGAAATTCTGGCCGATATTGGCCAGCTCGCCGGCGATGTACGTAGACCTTCAATCGAGCTTTGAATATTTTACAATCTGGATTATTGGCCCGATATACGCTCACGCTGTTGCGTCGTCATTTTTATTTTGAATGATCGGGGTGGAAGAGGGTGAATGTACTTGGCGTGAATAGATGGCTTCAAATTCTGAATTATGTGCTTTTCAAAAAGAAATATGGTGAAAAAAGTAAAAAAGCTGAAAATAAATTGTGATGGATTATGACTGGGATAGCCGTGTTTTACGATAAATCTCGAGCGCTATTCATGATGCGAGTATTTATATATTTTAGTTGCTTCTAAAATTTTACTTTTAATAAACTTTTTGTTAATGCTTCAATCAGTATCCATAATGGAATGTTTCGGTAGAGCATACAGATGAATATTATATGACAAATATTTATTTGAGGTTGCCTGGAAATTTGTTATAGCACACGTCAAAAGCAGCAAGTTCAATAAAATAATGATCAAAGTTCGAATATTATTGTCACATTATATTGTACGATTGTTGATTAATGCTGAGCTTGATTTTTTTGTCCTGGACGATCAAACTGGCTCACTAATAATAATACGACATGTTTCATCATCGCATTATACATCAGGAGGACGCGTAGCCATGCAAATTTAATTTCGAAATACTCTCCGAAGCGACATGAGCGCGATTCGCTTAATACACCTTAAAAGCCATCAAAATTTTTTCTCTCTTCGCTCCATGCCCAGCAAATATTCTCAGCACTTCTCGAATTCCCAAGACGCGCCATTCATATTTTACGTTCGCAGGCGCGGATAACATGATAAATTCACCTTGGAATAAATTCTTCATTCACACATGCGCCGCTCTCTCGTAGCTGGCTGCGCGTGCACTGCTAGAGCCGGCGTCGGCGGCGGCGTTGGCGTCGGCAGCAGAGCCCCAATAACATAAATTGCACGTGCAACTGCTAGAATCCGAAGCTCTCACGCAAGTTAAACTTACCACTAAAATTTGAACGTGCGAGTGCGGCGCAGATCCACGCGCGTACGTGTGTATCTACAGAGAGCCAATATGTGCACCGACTGTCTAACGCATTATTCATAACAGGCTTTCGCCAAATGAACTTACAGAGCATTAACCTTAATATTTTGAAATTCCGAACTAACAACATATATATATACACGCTGGCGCACACACACGTTAGTCGCCGCAAGCGCGTTAACCCGATAGTTCCTCACGCGCTGGATTTTCGTGAATCCCATAACAGGTATTGTGCGCGCGCGCGCAGAGAGCTGTTAAAAGTTTCGAAAGACGCGGAAGTCATTAACTCTCTCCGGCTCCTGCAGTCTCTCTAGCCAGCGCGCTAATAAGTATAATCCATGCTTATAATTACATCCATTCGAGTGCGCGGATATAGTTATGCTCCTGCGTTGTTGCCCCCTTCGCTTCGTGTTTTTACACTCACGTGTGTGTATATGTGCAGCTCTCGCAGCGCGCGGGAGTAGAGAAGCCGCTCCGTTGGTGACCTCACGTTGTGTGTGCTGCTCGCGTTACTAAGACTTCGCGCTCGACCCCGCATATTTTACCCTTGTTTTGCCTTGCACATGTGTGCGCCCTGCGCGCACCTTACGACAAGAGCGAGGGCTGAGAGAATTTTTAAGCTCTCCGTGATTCACAAGGACATTTTTACTTTTGACAAAGGGCTGTCTACGCGAGCCCAGCGCGCTCTCCAGACCCTACTCGGCCTCTTCTCCGCCCCGGAATGAATTTCTCTGTTTTGTGTTACAACGCGCTGCGTCTTTTGCCCCTTTTTTTTTCGTCAAGTGAAAAATGCGCGATAATTTTGGCCGACCTTTTTTCGCCTCTTTTCTGGCGTGTTGGCGAGAGTATATGGGAGGAAGGAAGGGACTGGAGAGTTAGGAATTAGTTTTGTTTCGACGCGCATTTTTTTACACGCCGAGAGAGTATAGACAGAAGAGCGCGACTATTTTTTGTTATCAACGTCCGCTGATATAGACGCGCGAGAGAGCGCAAAACTTTTTGCGCTTTAGACTGATGGCCGCTCTTTCGCCAAGTTTTTTGCTTTGAGTGCTGTCTTATAATAAAGCCGGGAGTCCGTGCGCGCTTTTGTTAAGAAGTTTATATTTCCTTTCTTCAGATATAAACGGAGAATTTTTAAAATTGCACCGACGCGCGCTGCAGCAAGAGCGCGCACGGGTTAAGCCTTTAGTTAAGAAGATGCAAGAGTACTTTATACTGACAAAGCGTGATTATATGCATGAAAAATGTAAGGCTTCATTTCTGCTCTACTAAACGGTTTTTCATAAAAATTTTATATTATTTTATCCGCTGAAATTCTAATAAAAGTTTTACTAGGAAAAGTAATGTGACGCAAATAATTCATCGCGTCAAAATTTTTAATTCCGTCTAACCATGCCCAAATAAGAATGAAACAACTATTTGCCTTCTCTAGCTACTTCTCGAAACTGGGCACACAATTCAAAGAACAAATCAGCGCGCAGTACAAACCGAGCCAAAGACCGCAGCCGGCTTATACTCACGCCGGATTAATATCAATACCAGAAATTAAATAAAACTCGGAGAGCGCCTCTCTGTTTGTCCCATCAATTTAACTTTCTCACTTTTGACAAAAGTTCGCTCTCTCTCTCTCTCGACTCGCGCGGCGCGAGCACGCGGATAAATCTCCGGGCTCTCTTGTCTTCGCATCTCCATCGATAAAGTTTCCTGCCGACAATTTTTTCTCTAAACAAGAAAAGATATTCCTCACGCGGCCGTGCCCGGATATAAGAGCGGTCCCCGGAACTCCGCAGCGCGCGCGAGAAAGAAACTTTGCGCTCGCCGGTGTGATTCACTGGAATATCTTTGTGCTTGCGCGCCGATGATGAAAAAGAAAAAAAGGAGCGCGGGGGAAAGAAACGGCAGGAAGAAAACGAAAAAAGGAAGAAGCCAGAGAACAGTCATACTTATCCCCGCTAGCTCGCGCGTCGGGGAGAAATATAAATTCCAGTCAAATCTGGCACGCGGTGTTGCGCTCGCGCGCTCCGAAATGAACTTTGGCACAGTGCGCTCGCAGGAGCAATTTATCCCCCGGCCGGGCGCGACTCGGAGCGAATCTTTAACTCCCCGAGAAAGAAAGACGAGCCGGGGAGCTCTCGGTTCGCGCTCGTAGAGAAGACGGATACCGGGAGCGAGCGAGGGCAAAAAGGAGAGCGAGATAACAAAAAAAAAGGTGCCGCCCGCTCCGAAAACGCTGACTCCTACTCTGCGAGAGGGAGAGAAACGCGCGCGCGGCCCACCCCCGCGGGCGACACGTTTCCGAGTCTCGTCCTTCCCCCCCTGGCCGAAGCGAGAAAAAAAGGCGCGCCGCATAAAATATGAGAGTCTAGGCTGGGGGATTCCCCGGCAGCACTGATTTCGCACTTTCTCGCAGAGGGCGAACAACGAGATAGACAGAGAGTCGCGTGTCGTTCGAATGCGGGCTGGTTCCCCTTGTAAAGCTGGAGACTGCACTGCAGGTACGGCGAGTGTATAGAGAGAGCAGCGAAAAAGGAGCGCGAACCGGAGAGAGGAGAAAGAGAGAGGAATGCAAGTATAGAGGTGCGAGGAGAGGCTCGACGAAGCGCCGATCATTCACGAAAACGTGCACGCTGCAAGGTGCATGCGCAATGGTGGGGCTTAATCTAGAATGATGGCCTCTCTGGGCTCGGCGTAGGGAGCCGACTGGCTGAGGAAGTTTTTCACGTCTGCTCGGATGCGAGATCGTTGAGTCATAAGCTTAAAGAGCGAGCTTAAGGGCTTTCGACTGTGATTTCCTCGAATAGTTTTCATCGTTGCTCCTCTCTCCTATATAGCCACTCGCACGCGCGCTGGTAAAGTAAATATAGGGAGAATTCCCGAGATACGGGAAAAGTACTACACCTGTCGCGCGATAATAAATTAACGAGCGAACTACTCGAGCACCGATATTTTTTGCCGCGCGCTCTACGAAAATAGAGCGTGTAGGGGGGCACGTATTTCAAGAAAGCCAATGACATTGTGCAAATTTCATTGCTCTCCCAGCCGATTCCGGCGTAGTCGGGCGCTTTATTCAATTTGGCGAAAAAACGAAGCAGCGCGCGCGCTTTTCAGCCGAGACTGTACGAGGCAACCTTAGCTCTCTCGGCACACCATGCACGTATAGAGTGAAAGAGAGGAGCGAAAGAGTGAGGCGAGTAGCCGCAGCGCGCGAGAAGAAGCCAAGGAGCGCCGCGCACGCGGAGGGGCGACGAGGAAAAAGGACAAGGCCGTGCCGAGGGGAACGGGCGCCCTGAGCCTCTCCTCTATACATACACACACACGCAACACGCTCGTACAACGCCGCGAGATCCAGTTCTCCGTGTCGCTCTTTCTCTCATTCATATACCTGCTCTCGCTCGCGCGAGACTGACGAGGCGGTTCCCTCTTTCTGTCTCTCTGCGCAGTTATAGAAGAGGGAGCGAGCCGGGACAATATCCAAAGTCGCTGCTACTCGCAGAGTAGGTATAAGTAAGTAGGTCTCTGCACCGCCTCGAAATCTCCGCGTGCTCGAGTTTCGGGGGGAGGCTGGATATATGATGTGCATATAGGAGTACGTCGCCCGAAGAGATATTCTAGAGTGCCAGCCGGCCGCCCCGGGGTTTTGTAACGTCAAGAGCCGGGGCGAGGATATCTAGTCAAGAGCGCGCGCCTGCGGATGATTAATAATTTTGGATTTTCAAGATTAAGGCGCTAGAGAGAGCCGAATTATCAGAGTGTAATTTTTAATTCACCACTTCTCGCGCGCCGAGAACTGGGTTATATATTGTATGCAGATCGAGAGATGATTCTACGGCTTTCACGGGGCGCTTAATAACTAAATTGTTGAGCGGCTGGCGATAAATCGGCCCCCGGCCGCTGCATTACCATACAGACCAGTCTTTTGGAAAAATGCTAATGGCCGGAGCGAGCACAATGCGCGCTCTTTTAACGATGTTTTTTCAAAACTTTTCGCTCTTTCCCTTTCGGCTCCGACTTTCGAAATTCACTAGACTCCAAAAAGCGGGAGATGATTTTTACGAACAAACTTCTCGTCGGATTTTTATTTTCCTCGTACAATTAACTGCAGCGTCTTAATTATAGATATAGCAGGCGCGCCCTTTTTTTATCCCGGCAGCACAAGCGGTTGTTAAATAAATCAGCCGGCCTGAGCCAAACTTTTTGGAAGAAACGAAATTTCGCGCTGCAGGAGCGGCCGCGTGCGTGTATAATAAAATCCGCGTAACCGGTGAATCGCGCGCGTTTACACTCGAGGTTTACGCGCAAAAACGCTCGGCTGGCTAGCTCTCTCGGACGATTCGCTCGCCAATTGCCCAAACTTTCACCCGAGAGTCTGTCTATCACGCGCGCGCGGCTATAGCGCCTAGTTTTTACTGCGCGCTCCGCTGAAATTTCGCGTATATACAACCATGCGAACGAGCTTTTCCAGATTTATCCGCTGACGGCTACGGCTGGAGTAATTGTTACAATTCGCCGAGGAAAAGTTTCTGATTGTTGTGTCGAGCGCTGTTTGTTGCAGCGACGGTAAAAGTAAGCTGAACGTTTTAACGCGTAGCATAGTGGCACGCATTCGCAAACGTGTACATTTGAATTTGCTGAAGGTAAAGAATTACTCATCGGGCTATTAATAATAAGTTACCGATTCGCGGCTCTTGCATAGGTATACGGTTAATTACCGATATATCTTTATAGCTAGAAACATTAGCGCGGGAGCGATCATTAAAGAGGAATAGCGAGGCTCAAGCCTCTCGGCAATCGGCGGAATTCCTAAAATTCCGCATCGATTTTCCACTCTTTGAGAGAAAAATCCGTAAACGCTGAGCCGTTTCGAAAGAAACTCTTATCTCGAGAGTCGCAAAATCTAGCTCTAGAGCTCCGCGATAACCGTTCCTCTTATCCCTAAGCATCTCCCGCCGCACGATCCCCGCGAATTCAATCAGCCGAAAAATCCGAAATTCGGATCCCTTCCCCGGAGCACGTATACTCTCTCACCGTGCATCATTGGGGGGCCCGAAAGCCCGCGAGAAAGAGCGAGACGGAGCTATATATGTTTGCACGTATACAGGAAGGTGGCTCTCTCCCTTCCCCACTCTCTCTCACAGACATTCCGAGCGGCTTACGCTCGTGCTTGGTTCTCGTCGGGGCAGTAGTAGCGCCAAGTCCCTCGCTGCGGTCGGAGTAGCAGCGCCAGAAGCCAGTGTCGGTTGGGCCCCGCTTTTCCATTGGCAGCACTGTCGCGTTGTACACACACTAGTCAGAGGCAGAGGAGAGAGATACCTGAACGCGCGAGGCGAGGAAGGTGCCGCCGCATACCTGCGCGCGCGCGTCGAGTGCCTCTCGGGCGACGCATCGCGCAACAGGCGCGCGCTCTCTCGTACACACCTTGTCGCTTCTCTTGCATACATTCATATGTACGTACGTGCGCGAGAGACGCTCCGATTTTATTTTAAAAATCTGTTTTTCCTGCGCCCGGATCCCCCGGGAATCCGAGAAAATTGCTGGCTTTCTGGCGAACGCGCGTAAGCTTGGCCCAGCGCGCAATAACCGCTGCTCGATAATTGCCTGCTAGTGCGGTCTCTGTGTCTGTGTGTGTGTGCTCCCTCTCGGGGACTTGCGCGCGAAAGGGAGCTCTATATATATGCATGATATCGCGTGTGCGGCTCTCTTGCTTTCCCGAGGATCGCTGAGCAGCTAGTATAGAGTGCCGGTGGCCTTCAGTGCGGTGATATATCCGAGTGCGCGTGTGTCCGGCAGATTCATACATCGAAAATCTGCAGCCAGTGGGCCCTACAGCGTGCATATATACACACAGCGAGCCTACAGATCGGCTATATATCAGCAAGCAGCGCCGTCTCGCGCCGCGCGCGGGCAACAGGCTCGATTTCTCTCTCTCTCTCCGTCCCCCCGAGGAATTAGTGCGCGAGGGGGAGAGAGAGAGCGGCAACGAGGGATACACATATAACCAGAGGAATGCCCCGCTAGAATTTCGAGAGCCGGCCCCCGTGTGCATAGCTGCGGATTTTCCAACGGAATTTCGAGGAGGATGACAGTTCCCGAGGAGTGAGTATTATTCGCCGCTTCAGGCTTCCCTCATGCTGTGTATACGCGAGCGCCTGGGCCCCACCCTACGAGCGTTTACTATATATACATGTACGCACGCAGGCTCGTTCTCTCACCTATGCGAGAGCGTATACCTTCGGCCCCTCGCGCAGAATACTATACGCGAGAGACAGAGGATATGTATCCGCATCTGTCCGTCCGTCAGTCAGTCAATGCGAAAAGAGAGCGGCTCTCTCGCAGCTATATCGCGTGTACAGAGAGCGCAGACATAGAGGGGAAAATCCAGGCTAGAGAAGCGATGTAATTCTCTCTCGTCGCGCGCTTTTCGCACCGGTCAGCAGAGCCGTAGAGAGAAATCTAGCTCCTCTCGCTGGCGACTCCTTTATTTTTTCCTTCAAATCGTTATGCTATCCGCGCGCGCGTAGTGGAGACAGAGAAAGAGAGCGCGCGGCCGCGAAAGAGAAAGAAAGGAGGGACATAACCGCCGGACGAAGGATATACTTTAATGAGCGCAGCGATGCGCGACGAGCGCGTATACACGTCCGACTCGCCTACCTACATACGCGCTCTCGCGACATGCATACGTATATATAGCCATATATAAAGGCACGAGTGCAGCCGTGTGTGCAGCCAGAGCGCACAATGCATCGGGGGGCAGGAGGTTAAAGTGGCCGAAAACGCAACGTAATTCCGGCGGCGCGGCGCGCGTCTGTTGCTGAGCGTAATCAGGCGCGCGCGGCAATCTGCACGTTGCGCTTCGCGCAAAGCTGCAATTGTTATGTAAGCCCTCTCGTCGGCAAGCTATAGAGAGCGAGTTCTGTGTGTGAAATGCGCGAAGGATCGATGACGCATTCGATTGAAACGTTGCAAGTTACAAGCCGCCTCTGGAAATTGTAATAACGTACGCGAGAGAGAGAGAGACGTCAGGAATTTCGAGTTATACTCGAGATAACAAAGCCAATCGTCGGGAGAGAGTCGAGAGCGCGAACGAGGGCAGAAAACACTTAGCGCACGCGCTTGGGAGAAATTTTCTCTCCCAAGGACAAGTCGAATAAATATAAACTTGACTTTTAAAACTTGGCCAGCCGGCTCCTCGGGCGCGCAAGTCTGAATTTTCTTGGGAGCGCGCAGGCAGGCAGCCGATGATTTACGGTAAAATAACGAAGGCCCTTAAGGAGCTCGGGGAGGCGTTGAAACTGGCATTTTTACGAGTCGAAGTAAGAGAAGAAAGGGGCGAGACGCGGATAAAGAGAAACTCTGTGTCTGCAAGCGCGCGCGGGTAAGGAAAAGCTCGGCGAGCACGAAAAATTCCAATAAATAAAAAGCTTTTGCCGAGAGAGCGAGCGCCGGGGCCCTGGCTCGTGTCTGTCGTCGGCTCGTTGGCAGGGCCACTCGAAAAGCCGGCGCGCAGCTCGAGAGAGAGAGCGAGAGAGCCGATAGCCCACGCTAGCACCGATTCCCACAGGAATTCGTTTTTCAAGAGCGAGTCACTTTGCCCCACGCTGTATATGCGCTTTCCTGCATGGGAAAACTAGCTCTCTCGTGTCGGGATTTTTCAGCGCGAGTCTGCTGGGCTGTTTTTTTTTATTTTTACGACCCGCCCTTGTTCCTCCGATTAATTTTCGTCTCTGTGCCCTTTTTTGTTGGCCTTGCGCGCTCGCGTGCGTACGTGATGCAGGCTAAAGTTTCCCGCGTGCTTTTCGACATACAGACCGTAGTGTGATGCTCTGTGAGCTCCGAAATGGTAACATGAGAATCGTATTTGTTCTCGTGAAAAGAATGAGATTTGTGGGTTGATTTTCGAACCGGCCTTTTCAAAACAAAGCCTTCTATCTATATCAAAAACAGTATTGATTTAATTAATTTAACGTAAAATTTATTGAAATAATAATAGTATTGTAACAAAAGATAATTATTATACAAGTGCATATATTTTGATATTTTAACATACGGCTTCATTCCGCGTATATACAATCGAATGAAACCGCCGACGAGAATAAAATTGTTTTTTCTCTACAGCTGTAAAAGTATTCTCATAGAATTTGACTAATTTTCCCAGCGCACGCGGCAAATTTTTGGCTGCCACAGCTAGCGGGATTTTTCCCGCGCAATCCCCTGAAAATCGCACCTGCACATCCGCCGATTCAGCTGAATTTCCGAGCTCGGCGGGATACGTGTATGTTTTTATTCCACCTACGCCCAATGACGAGGATCCCCCGGCTCGTTGAGCTAAAAGTTCGCGCGATATGTGTGTCTTTGGAGCGCGCGAACTTAAATTTAATTTACGCGCGCTGTGTTGGCGCGGCCCTCGTTTTAATGAGGGACGAAAAACTAACACGCGCGCGCGATGAAAAGAAAGAAACGCGCGAGCTATGTAAACGTTTATTGAAAAACGAATTAACGAGATAAACCGGAATATCGCGAAAAGAGCGCCGGCCGCGTTGCTTTCCAATTTAATCCTCTAAAGCGTTGACGCGCTGGAACGGTGGGAAGAAAAAAAAAGTCGCCCCGGCTTGAAAAGTGCGCCCGCGCGCGCGCTTACGTATAAATCTCTGGCTTTTTTACTCTTTCGAGCGTTTATAAAGTAATCGCGGACCATAGCAAGCGCGATGATTCTTTTAACGCGTGCGTGTGGGCAGTGGTCCAACCGTTAAGAAGCACTTGTCGCTGCGACGTTTCGGTTGGCTGGAAATATTTTGTTGTATTTTTGCGGAGCTTTTTGATAATGGCGCGAGCTGATGGAAATGTCGGGTATCTGTGGAGTTTATTTTAGAAAGTTATGAAAAAAGGATTTTTGCTACACGCCGTTTCTAAAATAGCAGTAATTAATTTTAAAATTTAATTACGAAGTTCTCAGGCTATTCACCCGATATAAAATTGAAGTTTGAAATTTTTTATCTAAAACTCGTGCTTTTTTATTAATTTCTTTGTGCTTGGTGTTATTAATTTATTACTCTAACGAAAATACTGAATATCATTTTTTTGTATAACTTAAACTTTATAAATAAAATAAAAAATATTGAGCATAAAAATTCAATTTTATTGGTCGAAAACAAAAATCATTATATGTATAAGTCGAGCAAACAGCTCAAACAAAAAAGACCATTCATTAGCGTCAGAAGAATCAATATCACTTAGTATCCTTGAAGCGGTGCAATCGCATGACCAAATATTAGCGCACTGCCAAAGCGATAAGCTCGAAAATTACGTCGATATATCCGGTGCACTTTGAGGAGCGAACGTATACTTGGAGGATCCAGGCGGAATCGATTGCTCAACAATTTTAATTCATTGCAACTTTGGAGCAACGCGCTAGTCAGCGGGATAAACTTTTTTCATTTTTCGTTTAATATAGTTCATGAGTTTTAAAGTCCTTTCCACTCGACGATAGAGATAAAAAATTTGCTAATTAAGATGCAGTTAATTGCACTAAAAAATTTACGAATCAAATTTTAAAATAAACCTGCAAATGAGGTCCTGTTGGATAATGAAAAAGAAATATTTTCACAGTCTGATATATAATAGATATTTTTTCACTAGTTCTAAAATAACACTCCTCAGATCTATTTTCAAACCAAAAGCTATATGTAACTTTTTTTCCATCTACCTATCAATTCCTATCACTCTACCACCACGAAACGCGAACCTCGCGAGTCAAACATCAGAATCAGCAATTAAAAAGGCAAAAGAGCGGGCCTGCAACTGTCTAAAAAAAAGTCCCCGCCTCTCTCTAGTGATCTCTGGCCTCTCTCTCAAACGCGAAATCTCATTAAACATCAGCCGTCGACGGCGCTTCGACTGCAGCACGTTCGGGAATCCGTCTCTCTGGCGCAGCTCGCACGGCGCGCGAACAACAGAGCCAGTCTACGCCTCTCGCGGGAGAGCCGAGCGCGCGCAGCGCTTCCATGCCGAGTAATTAATGAAACGCCTTAATTAGCATTCCGAGCTCGTGGCTCTGTAAGCGTGTGTAAATATACCTGTCGTAGTATATACGTGTGTTGCCGGCACGCTACTCTCAGCGGCGGCGGCGGCGCAGGATGTAAACGGCATTCTTGCCGCTCTGCCGCCGTGCTTTTCGACGAATCCTCCTCCTTGTCCTCGTCGTCGCCGCTCTGGGCCTCTTATGTGTACCCGCGCGCGCCTTTTTTTTGCCTCCTTTCGCTTTAATGGCTCGATTAGATGGAATGATATAACGAGCTGCCGGGAAAACTACGCGATTTTCCCTTTTCTTTTTCCACGCGCGCGCCTTCCTACTTCAACGTCCTTTCCTTTTATTAGCCCCGCTCTTCTTTTCCCCTCTAGTTCCTCTCTCTTTTTTTCGGACGGGCAGAGGCAGAAGCTATTCGGGGCTGTCTTTTTTGCAGTGAGCATCACGATTCGAGCTGGTTCGTACTTTTACTCTTTTCTTCGAGCGCTCGCTCTCTTGCTCTGTGTTTGCCGGTGATTGGCCATGCGAAAAAAGAAATTCCAAAGAGCTACGCTGCGACCGCCCGAGGGGAGGGAGGGGACTTTTTCGCCGATTCCGGGATTTCAGGCCACACATACGCACTCGCGGTTTTTCGCTGATAATCCGGTCTTTAAATAAAATCTTTTTATCCGCTGCGAATCTGTCGTGATCGACGGGAAAAGCTATTGTTTCAGTTGTTATATATATCCCCTGCGCTGAGCTTTTCATCAAACTGCTTGATACTATTCATTGCAGTTTAAAATATTGAAAATTGCGGATGATCTGGCAATCAAATAAATGTCGCTCGACTCTCATTTAAAAAAAAAAACGTACGAGCAGCGTCAAACGTAAAGAGCGCTGCACGTGTCGACGAAATTTAGCTCTGAATTATGACTTGTTTGTCGAGGGCTCAGCCCACGAAGTGTGAAATAAAACAGTCGGGCTTATCTACGAAATGAAAACGTAGGCTTGAAAAATGATTGTCTCGCGGCGAGCCTTTATTAAGACCATTCATCCGGCGCGCTTTCCTCTACATACGTCCCTTCCCGGAAGACGCGGAAAAAGTATACACGCACACTCGTCTCCGTGAGCGATCGTCCTGCAAAAGGAGACAGACGAAAAAGCGTCTCTCTCTCTCTGCCTGCATCCTCAAAGCGGACAAAAAGTGCAGTCAAATAGCAATCTCTATGCCGAGCGTAAAGCCATTTCAATTTTTATTCCTCATTCCATACAAACTATCGCGTGCCAATCAAACCGCCGATCGCGTTATCCCGAAGGTGTTTCAATTTCCTCTCTACTCTCCTCGAATCGGCCGCTCCTCTTTCCTTCCCTGCCACCTAAAACACATACACACACGCGCGCGCGCGCGCGCGTAATTTCAATTTCCCGTGGCTGCTGCCGGCGGAAAGGAAGACTGCTCCTCTTTTTATTCTCGCGAGCGGCGCTGTACCGTTACGCGCACGCGTATGCAGATGGTATAGAGAAAAGAAAGACTTTTAAATCGGCCAGTGTGACGGAAAGGGCATTACAAGCCCGCCGCCGGCGGCCAAAAGCATCGCTCAGGCACACGCGCGCAAATCGCTCGCATTCTCGGCTCTAGCAACGGCCCGTCTCTTTTTCTCTCTCTCTCTCTCTCTCTCTCTCTCTTTCGCTCCACGCGCGCGCGCTCGGCATTGTGTGTTAATGAGACAGGGTCAGCCCCGTGATTCCCCGGGCCAATGCGCTCCACACGGCTCTTTCTCCTGCAGGGCTCTTTTGTACGAGGCCTAGCGGGGAGTCCGAGATGAGCGAGTGCCGGACCATTTTTCTCGGGCGAATGCCACTTTTTCGGGGGGGTTTGGAGAGAGCGTAACGACTTTCCGTTAATTCAATTAGCTCGATTTGCGCTATGCGCGATTTTTGATTTTTTCTTTTGTCCAAGTTGGTGAGGACTGTCAGGGGGGAGAATGTAAAAGTCACCCTTGAGATTGAAGTTTGAACGGTGACTCTGGGCGGTTTGTTGTAGAGCGGCGTTTTCGGCACAGTTTTTGCTGGGTGTTCCGGAATGTGGGTTATTGTCGATTCTTTTGAGGTTTGAGCGCGGTCGATTGCTCCGGATACTTTTTCTCGATGTACTTTAAATCTCGTAGATTTTGATTAGCGGGTGAGTGGTATAAAAGTGGCTCGATGTATGAAAGGTAAAAGAACCATTGTACGGTGGATAATCACAGTCTATTTGTGAATTTTAATTAAAAATGGTTAGTAGTAGGTAATTGATCCTCTGTGGAAATGAAGTTTTTTTATTTGATGAAATGAAAAAGATAAAAAGATAACTTTCATTGTGAGAGTTTCACTTTGAATTTATATGTAATTATTTACCTTGAAGGCAAGAATAATATTATTTATTTCTTTCAACTGCTTTCCTGGATGATGTTTCGCTAATAGAAATAATTTAATGCTGGAGGGATTTGAAATGGACCGCTAGCTAATATTTAACATCATAATACTCTTAAAGCTTAGATTTTACTATATTTTATAATAAGAGGTTTAAAATGGTGTTTTATATGAAAACAGTGTATTTTCGCGAAAAATATTCCCTGGCTCTTATGAAATTGGACAGATGTAAAAAAAGAGCGCTTTTACGCACTAATTTTAATGCAAAAAAGATATTGTAAAAATCTTGTTTAATTTGCGTTATTATTTGTTTACAATTTGAGAGTATTATACCACATATTAATTATAATAATTAATCTCAGTCCTTATAACTCAGCAGTGGTTTTTGATAGTTGGATCTATGTTATATAGATAGCAAAGTTCATTCATTTAATTAGTTAATTCATTATAAAGTGAATATACCAGTGAAGCATTGATGATAATTGTAAGTAGCTCTTGGATTTTACTTTTTGGAATCATACATGTGTAATGTACATTTTTCATATTAAAATTTTTAAATGTACCTTATTTTATAAAATTTATATTCAATTCTATTCTAAAATAATGGGAATTTTTTAATAATTTGATTATTATCGTAAAATATCAAGTTCCAACATAATGAAATTTCTGCAAACCATAAGGTAGCTGCAGCAGGATTGAAAGTTGGTAGGATAATTAAAACAATATTTTCAGAGTAAAAGTCGCTTAGTAAGGAAATATAGCATTATCGATCTTCAAAAGATACTTTGGCGAATATGAGCGTCACACAAAAATACCTTCTTGCAGATCAATTTCTTACCGGGATTGAGTGCTAGGCAGATAGTACCGTAACTCTGAAGCCCATAATAAATTGAAATAGACTTTTACTAATTCTAATGAAGCATCAATCCTTTCACAAAGCAATCCGTAATAATTCAAACGTAATTACGAATACATATAAACCCCACTCGAAAATCATATATCAAAGCTCAAACGTAGTATCCAGCCAATCAATCAACAATCCTATACAGTTGGCCAATTGAAACTGTCACCGCTCTCCCGACCGACATTTCAATTTGAGCTCATGCACAAAAAAAAACAATTACCCGGTGTACTGCCCGATTCATCAAATCGCCTATTAACAAACGCAATTAGACGTGGCGCGCGCAATTTCAAGCTCCAATTTCGTCGTTAAAAAGCCAGCTCTTCTTTTCCCTCGCGCATCGCGGCGCTCTTGCGTCTCGCCTCGTCATGACCGTGTAAAAACAAGTCGGCATTTTCCTAGCTCACGCGCGCTCCGTAAAAAAAAGAGAGGTGCGCCGGCGGCCGCGCGCAAGAAAAGCTCGAAAAGACGCGCCCGGCCGAAAACAATATATGAGTGAGGAACGTTAAAGAAGACGAAAAGCGAGCTCGCACACGTCGTCTAATTAATTAGAATCGCTCTGGCTCTGTCTCAGGCGAGAGACAGAGAGAGAGAGAGAGAGAGAGTCAGAGTAGAAAAGAAAGAAGCAGGGCAGGGCTCGTCACGGCCGTTTAAGCGCCGTCGTTTTTTGCGTTCAACGAGGCGCAGTAGAGCTCGCGCGCAGCTACTTCTATACTTGCTTTATCTTAGCTCCGGTGCGCTTGCAATTATCTAATTACACATCCTTGGCCTATTTTCGCCTGTTGCAGGATGGCTGCGGAAGCGGCGAGCAAAAAGGCCGAGCGCGAGGCCCTTCGCGGCGTCATCCAGCAATGGAACGCCAACAGGCTGGACCTTTTCGAGCTTTCCGAGCCGAACGAGGTGAGTACATATATACTTTACACTATATGCTCTTTCTCTCTCTCTCTCTCTCTCTCTATCTTCTCTCTGTATACATATACTATATATAGATAAGTCGCACCGCTGCCGCTGCAGCCTTAGTCAAAGGCAGGCGCTTGGCGCACCCTTTAATTATGCAGGGGGAGAGCTTGTCTCTCTATATGCACGTGTGTGTGTCTATATCTGTGCTTGTGTGTGCATCTCTCTGTGTGTGTGTGTAAGAGTGTGTGCGCAAGTTTTAAGGCGCGAAATTCCAAGCACCGCACGCGCAAGGCAGGCGCAACGTCCTGGATTTCTCGGGAGAACGCGCCGCAGCTCGTTGCAACGACAGATGCATATCGTCCCTGTGAGTGTGCACCGTCTCTCTGTGTGGGTGACTGTACAGAGAGGGAGATAGGAGAATCAGGCAAAGACCGGAGAGTACGCATTCACCGAGATTTGAGTGTGTCTTGTACCTTTTGCTATTGAGGATTTTTCTTCTTCTTTTCTTCTTGCTTGTAGTTTCAGCGCGAATGAAAAATGTTGCTCTGCCCGGAGTCGTTAAAAAATATTTTAAAGTCGGGGAGCGCGATGATTTTTTGAAAATTTGCAATTTCTTAAATTAAAAATATGCGCTTTGTTTGCCGTGCATTGGAAATAATACTTTGATATTGACAGGTTTATTTGGGTGAATTTATTTGACGGATACAAATATTTATTACTTTTCAAAAAAAAAAGATTTTTTTAAAAAGAGCAGTTATTGAACGCGTCGAACAATAAATGAAGGATTTTTCAAATACATAACACTAAAATTTTTACGATTTTTAAACATTTTTTATTTATCAACGCGAATATTTTTCTTTCATGAACTTTTTCTATTCGTAACATATAAAATTTTCTATAAAATATCAAACTGATATTTTAGAAAATTGATAGTATCTTTTTCGCAATCAAGTAAACAAAAAGAGTTTTAGTGAATAAAAAATTCATGCAATAAAATAAAAAAATTAAAATATTTTTTGGCATATAAAACAAAAATAAAATTTAATAGATTCAACTTTTGATTTTTCAATTTGATAGGTAAAGGCTATGGAAAATGTATCAAAATATATTTATTAAATATAATGTCAATAGTAAAGCTTTCACAAATCAAGCACACTTGAAACTTTGTTTAAAAATGAAAAAATTGATAAAACGGGATGCATTATGAAATATGGCGCTATGAGCTTCGGGCGGGCTTTCCGATATTTAATCTTTTAAAACGTTGACGCTTGAATGAGAGCGAGAAAAATTCAGCTTTAAAAAATATTCCCATCGCGTGGTTTCTCTTTTCCACCTATCTGCATAATAACAAATGAAAAGGAAAATAAACGGAAATGTGCTTACTTTTCAAATTACTTTTTTATTCCGTTAAAGTAATTGCTAATGAACACTTAAATATAACAACATATCGGATAATACGTTTACATATATTAGCCTCTCACGTAATCAAGTTAACCATTATTTCGTACTTTGATTGTTTCATTATTTTAGATCCGCTTAACTTTCTTTCTTGTCTAAAATTTTTCCCGGCTAATAAATTCGGAAAATAATTCGTTTGAAGCCGCGTAATAATGCAAATTCTTCTCAAACTTTTCGAAATTCGAAAATGACCTTATAATTCTCTAATTAAACTCCAGACTTTAAAAATGCCTAGACAACGGCGTCGCATTATTAAATTCGTTAGCCTAACGACGCCGGAGCAGTTCGGCTAACTCTTCGCGTCTACGGCAGTTCTCTCCCTAACTCGATTAAAAGAAGCGTCCCAAGCTAAAAAAAAGAACTTCGTCAGCCAATTAGTCGCTCCCTTCCAAAAAAAAGAGAGAAAAAAAAAATCCAGAGTAGAAGCGACCCAAGCCCATAAGAATCGGCCGAGTAACCTTCGTAATCTCGCTTAATAAACTGCCGATAGGGAGTCACGTGCGGCAGCGCAGGCGGGGCCGCGAGTATAAGATTGTTTTGACACTAAATACGTGTCGCGCAGCTCTCGCGCCCGGCAGCGCGCGGGGGCGGGTATATCTGCGAACCATTCGAATTTCATTAGCTGTGTAGGCTCTCTCCGCTCTCCGCAAGGCGAGAGCAGTAACGAGCTTGCAGTTTGCTGTTCTCAGCAGCTGCTGCTTTGTCGTTTCTCCGAGTCAAACCCTCTCTCCCTCTCCCCCTTATTAATCCAGGGAAGCAGCGCGCACAGTAGCTCGCTGTCTGCCAGCGGCAACAAGCGATGTGCACACACAGCAGCGTTTCTCTCTCTCTCTCCCGGTGCGCGCATTAGTCTGCGCTGCACATATACCTACACATAAACACCGATATGTTGTACGCTTTGCTTTTCACAGGACCTCGAGTTTCACGGCGTGATGCGCTTCTACTTCCAAGACAGCGGACAAAAGGTGGCGACCAAATGCATAAGGGTGGCCTCGGACGCGACGACCCAGGCAGTCATAGAGACGCTCATTGAAAAATTCCGTCCCGACATGCGAATGCTCTCCGTGCCCGAGTACGCGCTTTACGAGATTCACGAGAACGGAGGTGAGTGCTTTTGGCGATAAAGGCATCAAGTGCGCGCGCTGCCCGCCAGGCCGGCGCAAGCTCTCGGCCCGATTATGCGGATTATGATCGGCCGAGAGCTTTATTTTATGAAGAGAGCGGGTATACGGCCATTTAACGCGCGGGTCCAGCCTTTTGCTTCCTACCTTTTTCGCTTTATTGTGTATTTTCGGTTCTTACGAGCTTCTTTGGGGATTGCTGGCGGTGAGGGAAGTGGTTTTGTCGAAGCTCAGCGAGCCCCGGAATTGGCGCGGTAAAAGCGAGCAATCGTCTAAAGCTGTTCTTGCGCGAGACGACTGTAATCAAAGAAGCGTTAGCGTTATTTTTGAAACGCGCGCTGAGCGAAAAAGGCAGCTCGCGCGCGCGCGCGCTGGGACATTGTTCTCCGCGAAGAAAATTAGTTGCTCGGGTTTACTGCTATTTGTAAATAAAGCGCTTCACCTCACTTTTCTTGCCTTGAAATTGTATTTCTTGACTCTAAAAATAATAGTAAAAACAACAATAATCTTTAGTATAGATATAGCTTACTTTTTTATGTGTCCAATTAATTAGTCGGGGCTTTATATTCTGTTTAGCTCTAAATTTCTTGAATTGAAAGTTTAACACTTTCGTGGGGATTACCAATTTTCAATCCAAGATTTAGGGTAAGCTGCTCGTTTCAATCTAAGGTGAGGCTAAAGTCAATCCGAGGAAGGTTGGAAATGAAACGCTTGGGGCACACCGTTTGATGTATATACCCAAACCTCTTTTACACAAAACAAAAGATCACAGGGATTTGTTTTGCATTCATTTGCAATTCAATTGGTCGGCGATTTGGTGTATTTTATACGTAAAACAAAATAACTTCAGATTTTTTAATTATCTTTAAATCTAAAATTAAACTTCTAAGTGATTTTACTCACAACTTTTTGATCCGCACTTCAAGTCAAATTTTGATAGTTTATCTTTGAAAAAACTTATAGTATCTGTCACAACGATATCTAATAATAATTTCTGTGATGAGGGTAAAACTAAGAAAGTTGAAAGAAAGTTCGAAACTTTATCTGAATGAAATGAAAGTGACACTAATACTGGAATACTTCATTTACGATATTATTAAACCGGTTGGAATTATCGCAAACGCTTTCCAAATATCATTTTTCAAATTTCCTATAAATCCTATATAAATTCGATCAACAAAATAAAAATATATACGTATTCAATCCAATCATCGATTCAATGTATAATTAATTAGAATAAACAGTTACGCGCTAATCTAGACTGCGATAATTAAAAATTGATAATTGAACTGTTCATTAAATTGTAATTTATTAAAAATACGAACGCTCTCTCGCGTTTAAATCACGTTTATGTTTTGGCAATTTTTTAGCGTCCTCCTTCACAAAAGCGACGTGCTTGAATGTTTAAGTAAGCCATTCGATTTTCTCTGAATATAGCAGCTGCAGCCGCTCAGTGGCAACGCTCCCGCTTCTGCGCTCGATAAAATTCGCGCAACGAGAAAATTCTCCTCAATACATATATAATACCTGCATTTATAATAAATCATTTGTCGACGCGTTAAATTCAAACGAGCGTTAAAAATGGGTAATGCACAACGGCAAATGATTTCAAATAAAATCTAGATGTATTTGTATAATGAGCTTATAAAACGATGCAGGTCATAAACCTCTTGTACAATGTGGGTATTACTGATAGTTAATATTACTACAAACTGCAAAACTGAGTTATCGGATTATAAACAATTCCACCAATAAGAATTTTATGAAGCTTGTAAACTTGTGGATTACATATTAATCAAGTAAAGCTTAAATTTGATACATCCAAAAGTTATTACGTAGAGCATATAATTATTTTCGGTATATCAAAACTTTTAAATGAACTTTTAATGCAGATTTAATTTAAAATTGTTAAATACCTCATCCCAGTCAGAAAACTCTCGAGACTGTAAATAATATTAATTTGAATACCAGAATCAAAAAGTTGAATGTAATACGAAATCCTATCAAAATTTTTATCATTTATATTTAAATAAAAAAGTAGTAAAACAAAGTTCCTATAATTAATTTTTAAACTGAAATTTTTCAATTCAACCCATTTTAATGCTCTAAGTAGTTGCTCTCCATTTGTATTACCAAGTGCATATTTGCTTAGAAAGTTTTCAAACGGGAAAAACGTCGATTACTTTACATTAGTAAAAGCAAATATTGACTAGTCTAAAAAATAGCGAGAAAAAAATCGAGATCGCTAGACGCGATTGAATGAAAAAGTTTGCGTCAAGTGGATGTTTTAGAATTTTTAATTCCGTAATCGTTTATCCTTGCGCTCGGTAAAATAAGCAATTCTCTTTCATCCCGAGCGTGCACAAAGTACACGACAGTTCCTATCACAATCTCTCAACTTTACGCCGGAGATGTACATACACGCTGTAAATCTCTTACTGAGATATTTTACTCATTTGAAAGGACGCTTTAGTCAAAGAATGAGTGGATTATAAAGCCCCTGTATGTGTACTAGACTGTCATTTCATTTTAAAGCGTAATGAGTTAATCTTAAGCGAAATCCGCAAATGTAAATTGTTTATTATTAAATATGTTGCATTTACCCGAGTGAGTTTACCGTGAATATTATATGAAAATTGTCCCCGTTTAACGATATTTGAGTCGGACGACAATTAAATATTTTTCCTTTTCAGGGGAAAATCTTTTTACGGCCCTTTTATCTCCTAATATTATTTTACGATGTAAAGCGTAGCTTCATTTAAAAAATGTACTTCACAGAATGGAATTTTACCTAACGCAAACATTTTACTCTGAAAGGTTAAAAGAAATTTCAAAAATATTTTACCGTAATGAACTCGCAGCTTTTGAACAGTTGGAAGAGCAGTATTTTTTTATCATCATTTGTCATCGTAAATACAAATCTTATTAGAACCTTTTAAGCTTCTACCGGACGTTTTGAATTTACAGAGTTGGAAATTGTTGAATTTGTAGTTCTACAAAGAAAATTATTAAAGAGCACTGTATTAAATTGGCAACCATTTATCAATTAATTTCATTTATCCATAGATATTTTCAGAGCAGACAACCGTTCGTAAAGTAGACAATTTAAAAGTTCTCTCGGTTCTTTTTTACCAGTCTCATCACCAATTATTTTTATAATAAATAACATCAAAAACTCTCTCTTAATCCACAGAAGAGCGCAAGCTCGGCCTCGAGGAGAAGCCGCTGCTAGTGCAGTTAAATTGGCACATCGACGACCGCGAGGGCCGCTTCCTGCTGCGCCGCATCGACGACAAGACCAATGCCCAGGGCGTCGGCTTCGCCGAGGCCTCGAGCTTCCGGCGCAAGCTCAGCAAGCGCGAAAAGAAGCAGATGAAGAAGCAGGAGAAGCTTAGTCGACTGAAAAGCGCCGGCGAGCAGGACGAGAACGCCGTGCCCTTAGACCAGAACGGCGTCGCCGAGAAACTCTACACAGGTGAGTCACCGCTTATCTTATCGCTCTGGGTTTTTTTCGCCTGATAAAACGTGCTCGGGTATGCCGCGTTGGGACGACGTTGAATTCTTCATTTCCTCGTTTTCATTGAGATTGAGTTTGAAATCTAATTATAAGTGTAGCATCACGGCGCTGAGGTGTTATTCACGTGCATGAAATCATTCTTATATAATGAGGGATCATTTGTTTCAATATAAGTGGTAATCGTGCGACTTGTTGAAGCTTCGATTGTGCATTATGAGGAGATCGTGTGTCTCGGCTTTTCATGTTAAATATTTATAATTCTTTGATTCATAAGTAAATATGCACGCTGTTGTAAATTTGTAATTAATTTTCCAGAAAGCAAGCGCCGATATTTTTCATTTTATAATCATTTCGCTTTTTGAGTAATAACGGAAAGTTTTAATAAAAGAGAATCAAGATGCACGGTATTTTATCTTGCAAACTATCACACTACAACAATTCCTCATTGTTGCAAAGTATTAATAGCCTACCGGTTTTCCAGAGAAGTTTTCCTCGTGCTCGCTTGTTAAGAAGGTCAATGAGGAACGTAGTTACAAATTGAAATATGACGCAGTATATTGTGCGTTATTTGACGTCGAATTTAATGTGCGAGATAAAGTACGAATTCAGCGGCTCCCGGAAAACCGAAGCGGAATTTCGGTGACGATTTTCACGCCGTGTGGTTTGCTTCAAATTAGTTTTGTTTCTCGCACTAAAAAGTTGAACATTTAAATTTTCCGACCGGCTGCCGAATTTCGCTGTGTCTAAAGAAATACTCCATGGCACCGCATATAATGTCATATTATGCGGCAATATTGTGCTTTAAAACATCTCCCACTTTTTTAGCCAAAGTTGTTTTCGATGTACCGGCGTGTCGACTAAGTAATTTGCATGAAAATACGTGCCCTCCGGGCTCTGGAGTGCCTGGCGCACCGAGCGAGCGCCTCTGAACGTCCCTTGGCAAATTAGAATTTTCTTTACGCAGTCCTATGATAATGTCGCTGGGATTTCGGACATTTTTACGGCTCAGCGTTTTCACCCCACGGCATAATTCGATTTCTCGCTGCGGCCGTGAATCTCGCCGGCAAAACGAGAAAAGCCCGGAAAAGTTTGTACAAACACTTTTTAATTAACGCGTTTAATGAAAGGCCGATTAAAATGCTTTCAATTATCGCGCGAGAGCCCGAAAAAGCAGAACTCGCGCATCACCCTGGGCCGCCGCAAAGTTACACAAGGGATTTCCGCAAGGGACTATCCAAGCGCGAAATTAAAAAAAAATTTAATTGCCCGAAACCGTTGAAAGAGGCGCGCGCGCTTCGATTCCGAGCCTCTCGCGCCCATCAGGCGCACGGATAGCCACGCGCGGATCTATACACTCGCACACGCGGAAAATCGACATCTGTCTAATGTAAAGCGGCTGCGTGCGCGGCCATTTACCGAAAGACTATTCAAATACGCGGCCGCGGCCACGCACATGCATGCGCCCGGATTCATCGGCATTTTTGCGCCCCAATAGTCGGCTCCCCGGCGCACTTTAAACCCCACTTTTGATCCTTTCAAATCGCTTATAACCCGCTCTCCCGGCCGGCGAAAAGCCTCCACCCCGCGAATATTTTTCAATTCGCGAGAGCCCGAAATGGAGTTCCCCCTCGCCGCGACCGCATAACAAAAAAAAACGAAAAATAAAAAAAAAGCCGAGAGAGCAGCGCGATGGAAAAAGAGAGCCGTGCGCGTGAAAATCGTCGCGTATATACATGCACCCACGCCTATGTGAGTACAATCGAAGCGTTAGTCAGCGCGTGATTTTTCGCGGTCGATTTTCAGAGCCGCCTCTCTCGGCTGCCGGAAAATAATAAAGGCACAGCATAGGCCGAGGACGACAAGGGGGCGCATCGATTAGCCGGCTCGCGGTTGCCAGGAGCTGCTGTGCTCGCCTTAAAGCCGCTATATATACCCGCTCTGTCTCTCCTGCTCGCGGCGGTGGCGGCAGCGGCGATCGATAATTTCCTAATCGGCGACAGGAGAGCGCGATCCGGAGCGATCTGCCGGCGGCTGTCGATCCGAGCCGCCGCACGAGCGGAGAACTTTGTACCAGCGCGAGCGCTCCTATATACCTTCTTAACCCATATATCGATTACGTAAAAGAGGAAATGTGCTCCGTAAAGGGGCCGGGATTACGGCCGGATTCAAGGATGAAAGGAGCCGCTCTCGCGAGTTATTCAGGGGAATTATAAGTGCGCACCGGCATGTCTGCACGCTTGAATTCTGACTGACGAGCGTCGCGGGCTGCAGGCACAGGCGAACGTATGTAAAGGTTCGATCTTGGATTTTCGAAGCTTTTGAATCGGGGCTTTTGACGGATGTTTGACGTGGAGTTATGGGGAAACAGGCGTTGGAAGTCGGAATATTTCGATTGGATGTAAGCGTGAAATTTTCAAACGGAACGGCCTGTCGGGGGAAATACGGAAAAGTTTTCGCGGAGATCTTGGCCGAGCTGGTGTTTTGAAACAATACGCTAATTTTCGCCTAACAAAGAAACGTTTACGCGGGGCTCCCCTTGACCTTATTTTTGTTTCGCGAGAAAGTATAGACTTTCAGAGCCATTCGACTTTTTAATCCATTATCGCAGTTCCACAGGAAAGTTTTAATGTTTTCTCACTTTTATATAGTGCTCAAACTTTTTTTCAGATGGAAAAATGAAATCGCGCCGCTAAGTCAGCGCCGAAAACCTTAAAAAGTTTAATGATACATTATAATGTTTTCGCTCCTATTTAAAGTTTGTGAAGCATGGCGAAAGTGGGGCCTTTCTTTGCTAATCGATAGCGCCCTTTTGATATACATAATAAATATATTTTGCAAATTTTATGTATTTACCAAATTTTTATTACCACGCGCAAAAATGCATAAAACTTTTTAATCAGTTTAAAAACATGACTCAACCCAATGTATAAAGCCATTAAAATTTTGCTCTGCATGAATGATAATCAAAGTTACATTAACGCGTAATGTAAAAGAAATTTGAAAACTCACTGCCAGAGTAATGCACAAAAAGATTAAAACCACTTAACATTGTTGTACGAGTGGAAAAAAGTCAATAAAGGCATCATCATCGCCCGGACATTATCGCGACGTAAAAGTAATTTTTCGCTAAAAATACGGCCCATAAACAAGCCGATAATGCGAATCAAAGGAAGCGATTGTTTATTTCTTCCCGCTCTATACCTCCAATAAAAGTCGTATCATCCCTCTTCATCATCAGCTCGTGCCAACTTTTTTAATCCAGTCGCGTAAACGAGCGATCAAAACTTCTCCCCTCAAGCAATATTAACATTAACAAGAAAGTTCAGGCCACGAGCCCGTCGGACCGCAAAAAAGCAGCCTCGAGTGCTAATTAACCTTTGGCCTTTCTCTTAACGCATTGCAGAACTGCCAGAGACGAGCTTCACGCGCAGCATCTCCAACCCCGAGGCGGTCATGAGGCGGCGCCGCCAGCAAAAGCTCGAGCGCAAGCTCCAGCAGTTTCGCAGCAAGGACGGCGGCCCCGACACGGGCGGCACCCTAAAGATCTACGGCGAGGCGCTCTGCAAGGACGTGCCCTACAAGACGCTGCTGCTCAGTATTAGGGACTCGGCGGCCCAGGTTGTGCGCGAGATGCTCGCCAAGTATGGATTGGAGAAGGTCGATCCGCAGCAGTACTGCTTGGTTCAGGTGAGTGGCTGCGTGAATTTTTATTTTATGTTTGTTTGATGCGCTGTATATAAGGTGGAAAAGAGGAGAATGTGTAATACGTGCTGTGTCAACTTTGGACTTGGACTGAACAATGCTTGTCGATACTTGAGAATTGTGCGCGATGCGTCGAGCTTGTAATGTCACTTCGGAGCTTTTAAAACGAATATGTTGTCTAGACGCGGGGGCGTGGGATAAACTAATGTCTGTCAGAAAAATGATATTTACTCAATTATTTATGTCGCCATTATACTATAATTTATAATAGCTTGTTTGAAACACGTTGACAAACGGGATAACATTTCATTCAAATTTTTTCAATAACATGCTAAAACTCCATATGATATTATATTATTTTTAAAAATCTCGAGAATTCGGTCTCCGGTAGAGTAGCTCCTCGAGGCCCGATGATCGATATACGCGCTAAGCGCGTGATGCATGTGTGGAACGCGCTGGAGTACCGGATAGTTTACACTCGTTTAACTTCTTCATGCTGCATTAGCGTTTTTTGTTTGCACGCCGCTCGAGAAAGTTTGTTGCGAGCGCATTATTGCGTATACACACTGCAGGATCGCGCGAGCGCGCGTTCGATTTTTCAAAATTTAAAATTGCCGCTAGCTTTTTTGGTTTGCCCCGCGTCGTTTGGAAATTGCTCGGCTGGAAAAGTTTTTCGCAAATTTATGGAGCGTGAGCTGTTTTTATTTACCTCGAGCGCGCGCGCGGGCAAACGCAGTTTTTTGTCGATTGCATCGACTGGCAAGCTCGAAGTTTGCGTTCTGTACCATTTTTTTTTTTTTGTCACGTTGACGACTGAACGGCTGTTTGTGGCGTTGCCATAGTCTTTCCCCCTTCACGCCCATAAAAAGGAATAGTTGAGTTTCCTTTGAGACTTTATGACTTTATCAGTTTTACGTATTCTCTTGTCATAAACTACTTTGCTCGCTATTGTGTGCACCGTAAACAATAGAATTTTGATATAAGTTTATATTAAATAAAGATAAATCCGGTCTTTATCAAAGCCAGCGTTTTCACGCAGATAAAAGAAATGTATAGTATGTATAGTACGTACGTTATTATTCTATCAATTTAACGCGCAAAAACAAGATTTTTTAAAAATTTTTTAATTAACTTTTTTCTGATCGATTAATCTGCTATACTTTGAAAGAATTTAATTAAAGCTTAAAATACTTTTTTAAAGAAGAGAATGCGCCGCTCTAGCTTTGTTTCATTACAATTCGAAAGGCGCGCGAAAATCGCCGTAAAGAAGTAATCTCCAGAGCTCGCATCCCGGACAATTAAAAAGCCACTAACGATGCAATCGCAACGGATCTACTATTTAAGTTATCCAATTCACATACGTAAAACCACTTCCGCGAAAGTAACAAAAAAGGCAAATCGCCTCGCGCGTAACAGTCATTCATCCGGCCGCCCGGCCAGAGTTAAATAACAAAGCTCGACGTTACCAAAGTGGCCACTAATTTACGTAATCCGGCCAAGTGTGTAACGAATAGTGCCAGGCGGCGTTTTACTTACGAAGGTAGTTGCTGTCTCGTCGATTCTCCGGAGCGCGCGCCTCGTTATGTCTAACTCGTGTACGTGTACTTACGCGCCCTCGTCACGCTCGATAAGGCAGCTGTACAATGACTGTGCCCGGCGACGATCCCTGCTCTGCCGGAAAACGGTCGGTAATGCCGGGCTTGGCTTTTCAACCGCTCGCCAAAGAGGAAAACGGGTCGAAGGAAAGTGCGCGCGCTTACTTTTTTTGCCGCGGGAAATCTTGCTTGGTTGGATTCTTTTTTGCGTTTGTGGCTGATTTTTTTTGTTTGGTTAGTGGGTGTTTGAAGAGGTTTTTGGAGAATTATGAGAATACTTATGTCCTTTAAATTAAAATTAATAAAAATTTATTGATCTAACTGAAAAATACAATGTTAGACGTAGAATATATTATTAAAATAGAGGTTAAAGTATAAATTAAAAATATTAACGTTAAGTTTCAAAAATAAAATGAAATCTATTATATTTATATTGAATTTCGTAACAAGTTTTGAAAAATTTATAAAATCAAGCCTATCCAGTTTGCACACGTATATGAAATTCTAAATTAAAAATCTAGCTACGTATGCTTAGGTACACAAAGCTTTCAATTTCTGACGGTATGCAAAAAAAATCATTTTTCTAAAAATCGGCCAGCTGGGTTTCGACACAATAATTGATTTTCACAAGGATGCAAATGAAGCCCCGCTCGTTTTCCTTTTGTGTATTTCCGAGGATTGTGCACACATTTACTTTGCTACGGCGTAGTGATTTTTTTTTTTTTTTTTTTTCAAAAAATGGAAAACGAATTTCGAGCGAGTCGGATCGAATTTTCCATGCGGAGTGTTATAAATATATGCAAAAAGGCTCATTTTAATGCATAAAATAAGTCGAACAAGCCCAAAAAACGGCCTGGCCAACAGCCAAACTCGATCAGTCTACACGCGTCTACGGAAATTTTCGCTAATGCGAAAATAACTCGTTAGCTGCTTAGTATAATAATGCGTTTTTAACGCGCCGCGTCCCATGCGCTCCATCTCTTTCGCACAGTGTACGACAACTTTTTCCCTCTCCCACATCGGTCCTCGTGCACCTAACGTGCATGCGTGCAGGAAAATTAACGTCCCGTTTTTTTACTGTTTCTCTCTGTCTGTCGCAGGTCAACGGAGAAAATGCGAACGGAAACGCGCATCAGGAATACATTCTCGACGATGACGAGTGTCCCCTGGCAATTCTCATGAACCATCCGTCCACGCGAGGTGAGTCACCCACTATGTACTTCTATATGCCGCATGATTTTTTTTAATTTAAAGCCCCGTCCCGGCCGCAATGCTCGTCGTATTATATTTGCGACGATTGCGAGAGCTAACCCAGCTGATGAAAAATTATACGTGATTATATATATGGGTGTGTATGTGCGTCTCTCTGCTGGTATATATGACATTTTAACTTCCGTGCAGCGTGTGTGCAATTGTTTTACGAGGGTGGACAGATATTTTTGAATGTTCATGAATAGCAGGAAGAGGGTCGATATTTCACATTTACGAGCATAAATATTTCATTGGTTTATTTGATTAAGCTAAACAAATTAATAGAAATGATAATTTATACGTAATGGGGATTTATAAATGTTAATATATTTTAGATTTAACAAGATAAATGTTTACATATTTCGTTACTTTATGCATTAATGTTAACAAATTAACGCTATAATTACAGTAACTACTAATAACATTCACAATTTAATATACATTTCACAATGTAAATATAAATTTTTAGGAATAATGAATCAAATATTAAATGAAAGTATTTTAATGTAACATTCTTTTTACTCAACTTCAAGGACATCGTTGACGATGATAATGATTGGTATTTTTAACCAGCGAATTAGAGTTGTATAAAAAAATCTGTTATTTTAAAGTTATTTTAGCAATCATCTTATTAGAAATGAAAGCGTATTGCGTAATAAACATTACACCAGCAATATAAAGTACCTTAGATTAGAGAGGAAATTCCTCCAAGCTTTTATATGGGAGCCTGTTATTACAGTAAACTAGAAGATTGCACAATTAAAATCATTAGAGGCCGGATCATAAAATGCGAGAAAAATGCGGCAATTAAACGCATTTATTTTTATAAGCCTCAGCCTTTTTAATACCCATTAAAAGCGCCGAAAATATTCGAGTTATAAAATATTTTTGAAAGCATAATTCTCGTCAAAAAACCGTATCTCACAGGCGCCAGGACGAGCCACTATTTTAAATTAACATTTCCGCCAACCGTGCGCGATCTTCACCCGTGAAACACATATTTCCTCGGCAAGGTAAACAATTTGCACCAGCTGGGGCATATTATTATTTCAGCGTGTTTTTACCTCCTCGGCATCGCTCAATCAATATTATCGGAGCCATAAAAGCGACCAATCATTCTTCCTCCTCAATTTGCAGAAAATCCAAGCTACCCAAATCACCTTAGCCCTTTTAATTATGCAGCATTCTAACCAGCCCCTTCCATACATATATAAGACCTCGTCAAGTAGGATCCTCATATACACACGCGGAAACTCATGCAAATGTTCCTAGTGCGCGCAAAAAGGGCGCGCTTCTTTCGGCCGCTCTCGCTCGCGGGTGCGCTTACGCAAATTAAATACATAATTACATTTAGCGCGTGCGCGGTGCTTAAATTTCCCGTAATTATACCGTGTGCGCGCGCGCGCGCATTACACCGGCTATATGCACTGTAACCGCGAACCGAAATTTGAATTTTAGCCGGCTAATAAGAGCCACCGCATACACTTGAACGCTCGTTACGCCGCGTGCGTGGCCAGGATTTTTATACGGGAATCGGCGCGCGGCGTTAGCATTGTAATCAAGAGATAGGCGAGAAATTCGAGCGCGCGGACACGCCGCTCTGGATTTCGGTTTCGACTTTGATGTGGTAAACGAATTGAGCGCCGACGATTGTCACGCGCGCCACGCGTTGATGAGTTGTCTTTTGTATATACGCGAGAAAAATTTTTTGTTTTTTATAACGCTTTGGCGCTTTCTTTATGTAGCACGCGGCGAGAATGGTTGTTTTAACGTACTTTAGCTCTGTTTCGAGTTGCAGCCTGTAAAAGCAATTCTACAGCGCAATCTCGATAAGATACAATGTAACTCGTTGAAAGAGTAAGTGCGGTACAGCGCATACCTAGCGGATAGTCTTGCCGGGAGTGCGAGAGGATTCGCTCGTTCGAATTCGATTCTTTGCTTAATCGAGTTTTTCGCTATTTGTTCGAGAAACAATTTTAACAAGAGAGAGTGCAAGAATTGCCGGCGATTCTTGGAAAGCACATAATGCGCGCGAAAAGAAATTTTATTCTACCGTTCTCGCTTGTTTGTAATTCGAGAAATAATAATGTGTACGAGTTTGCATAAAGCGGAGAGATGTATTTTTTTCTTTTTTTTTGAGAAAAAAAATCAAGTTATGTTCTGCTTTGTGCAAACAACGTTAGCTCTTCAGAAGTGAGCGCAGCTTTTATTTCAAGACACCGGAAAATTCTATTTAAATTAAATTTCTAAATTTAACTGCCGCAAGATAAGGATCTATTGTCGGTGTATCCAGCATCCACTTAATGCCGTAACACTCGAGGAATTCACGTTTCATCCAGCAATTAAAGGACGACAAAAGGTGCGGTGCACTCGGATCTAGGGGAAAGACGTGAGAGAGAGAGAGAGAGAGATAAAGAAAGACGGATAGAGAAAGGCGGGCTCTCGCGCATTCACGCAATTTCGTTAGGTGGATTTGAGGCGAGAGACAGAGAAAGAGCTAGAGAGGAAGAGAAAGAGCCTCGGGAAATCTGCCTTGTCGCGGGGTCTTTAGAGCTCAAAAGAGAGACAGAGAGAGAAAATTGAGTTTAATGAATTGCAGCACTACACTCCTTGGGCTGCAGCGTGAATTTCGAAGCAAGAATTTAAACGTTTCAACTGTCTTGCCGAGAGCCCCACGATGACGTCGTGCGGAAATATTGTTTCTGTTTTTCTTACATTTGCCTTATGCGCATCTGGCCGCCCGTATCCGTCCATTCTGTTTTAGGAAATTTAATAAGTTTGCTTGTTTTGATGTTTCGCCGGCGTCACGGCTATTTAAAGTTTCGCGAGCCTCGGCGAAAAGTCTCGTCCTTAGCGTTTTTTTCCCCTCCCCGCTATCTCTCGCATTTTGTATACAAAAGTCGCCGAGCAACTTCTTTGCGGGCGCGCTTGCAATTTGAATTTCCAAGATAGTACGTATAAAGAGAGAATAAATAAGTGGATAGCTTGCGTACGCGATGCGCTTGTAAACATAATTAGAGGCTCATCCATCTCCCCGGGATTTGCCGGTGCTCGCGCCAACCGCACTGCTGCAGCCGGGTATCAGTACTTTCATTATTTTTATATTACTCTCTCTCTCTCTCTCTCTCCTAGCTAGCTTACTGCTGGCTCTCTGCTCTCTCGTACGGTATTACATTCTCGAAAATGGAATATCAGAGTAACACAAATGGCTGAGCTTCTTCCCGCATTAATTATACGGCTGCCGACGAGAAGACGACTTCTTTTCCAAGGGAATAATAATGTTTGCGGCTCTTCTGAATAAGCCAAAAAATGCGAATTCTAGAGCGTCTCCCAGAAAAGTTTCTCGTAAATCATGCTTTCTCAGAGACTGCATCGAAGTGATTTATTTTCCTTTCAAAAGATATATATACCCGGGACGCACAAAATTGTCCGAGCAATTTATTTCACATTTCATCTGGCTCGCTTAGTCAAGGTCGCCATCAGCCAGCGATATAAAAAGAAAAAGCCACCTACGCTCTAATCGCATACAATAACTCGCTTATCTCCGAGAAACTCGCCTCCCAGGATAAAAAAGAAAGTCAATCGGGAAATTCCGGGTAAAAATCCATAGCGGCGCGCGACCCTATAACAACGTCGGACCGACAGTTTCCAAAGGAACTTTGACGGCCGCCTCCGCGTTCCAACTTTAACCCTGACATCGCGGGAACTGATATTGCGAAATTCCCCTCGCAACTTGCAGTCGCACGCGCGAATCACGTCTCATTATCGTCGCATTCACGGAGCTCGCTCTGCGACAATTGCATTCGCGCGCTCCCTTTCTCAAATCTGCGCGCTCCAGCCTCTGCGCGCCCGCGTGAAATAGTCCGCCTCCCCGCGAGAATTCGCGCATATAGCTCGGGCCACTTAATTTCGCGGCGGGTCAGCCTGCGACTTGCGTCGCGCCACGAGGCTTGCATAACTCGCGCATTGCGCAACGGCAATATTGACGCAGGCCTCGCGACTTAATGAGAATACGCTGATGCTGAGGGCGGAGCGGCTATATAACGAGCGATCGCCGCGAGATGCCAATTTTCCCCTACCCTCGGCTGTTGCATTCCACTTTGCTCGCGGCCCCATCTTTCCCGACTATTATTCCTTCATTACGGATTCGCCCTCCCCAATATCTGCATAGCGAAACATCCGCGCAGCGTGGCTATATAGCCCGGGCTCTGTCCTGGCTATAAGGATTTTACGCCCTTCGCACTTTAATAGCTCTTTCGCGGACTTTTCTCTCTCCGACGCGCTCCTCCTCCTGCGCCTCTGTTGGCTTTCCCCGCAGCGCGCGTATCTATAGCTACTTTTTTTTACGGCTTCCCTCTCGTCTCTCTCAAGAAGAATTGTTTGAAGATGGAAATTCGCTGTTTAGTTAGTCGTGCGCGCGCCGAGCACCGGCTCTCTCCGCGCGTGCGTTATACGGCCCGGAAGACTGAGGGTGCACTCGAGCTTTTACGTTGATGAGCTTGTGGGGCTTGATTTTGACAATTTCCTTTTTTATCGCCCCGGATAGAGCAAGTCAAGCTTCTATTTTTCCGCGCCCCCGCGCGCTAGAGCTACCGAGCTTTCCTTTTGCTTTGCCTAATTTATGTGATTTCCTTCCTCGCCGCGAACGTCTTTGTTGCTTTAGCAACTACGTGTTTTTCTCGGGCTTTGCGATTCATCGTTTGTCCTATTTTTTTTTTACGCTACTCTTTTTCTCGGCGCTGAACTCGATGATTTAATCAGACACTTTGTTCGTTTTATTTACGATTCGGAAAATCTTATTAAAAACGAGATCCGAGTGATATACGTGACAGAGTTACGTCCCTGAGGATTTATTATGCGCGGTTTATCGATGCAAATCGAAATGAAAGTAGGATTTTTCATTCGATTTCGATGTTTCTACGGTTGTCGGTTTATTCAAACAAATGAGGCAATGTTAATTTATTCAATCTAACGTAGACATTCGAAATCAAATCAATATGTGAAAAACAGTAAGTACGTCAATGGTTTGTGTTTCAAAAGTCATAGCTCACATTTGATGATTGCTCAAGTAATTTGGGCAAATGACATAAAACGCATTAGCTTCCCATTACATTAAGTATCCGCTAATTTGAAAATAATAACTTGGTATTACGCCAAAATTCAATGCTAATACAAATTGGAGCTAATTTTTTAAAATCACCTAATTAAACATATTCGGCAACGTATCCCGAGATTTAAAAGAACCAAGAGCATTAATAGTCAATTATCTCGAGTTTACCGATCCAATTAAAATAGTACCGCTACGCAGCTATTGATATTTAACGACAAACATCGTCTATACATTTGCGTTAAATCAGCGAACTCGATCGGCTAAGCTCTCTCATCAGTCATGCAATGATCATTTCACAATATCGCAGTAGCGGCAAACAACGAGACAGTTTCAATGTTGCCGCGGTCTATCTGCGGGCCGCGCTCTCGGCCTCTAAGAGGTCTCGCCCCTCGTTTTCGCTCTCGGGCAGACCGAGAGAGAGAGAGCCGCAAGCACCACTACACATTCCCGCAATGCGATCCTATATACTACTATACTACCCCCCTACTCTTCATCTCTCTCTCCCTCTCGCTCCGCGCGCGCACAAGCGACGGTGATTTTCGAGCGAAGAGGGAGAGAGAGCGATCGTCTGGCGCGATATTGGCCCTCGGTGCTGCCGAAGGCGCCGGAGCGTCAAACTATCGCGCGCGCGGGGGCCTCCGAGAGTAGAGAGCGGCCTTTTTAATCAAGATCTCATCTTCGACGTTTCAATGCTGGCCTCTGTGCTGCACTTTCATGCCCATAACAGCGACCCCCCCCCCTGCGGGCCACGCGCGCGCGCGCGCTCGCCTGCCCCCGCGACCGGGACGAAAATCGATGCTCTGCGGTGGCGGCTGTATCTGTATATATACATGCAGCCGAACGGGCGTAGGAGGCGAGTTGGCCCCTTTCGAGCGCTCGGCCCGATTGAATGTAAACTTTGCAATACAATGCAATCCCATTTAGCGCTGGCCGGCCGTATGCGCGTTCGAGCACACGCGCGTATACATATACATGGAGGGGGGTGCAAAAGCTCTCGCTTTGTACGCGCGAGACTGAATCCGTGCGACGCAGCCACTCGACTCGGAAGTCGACTCCGAGGACATAATGCAAGTCGAGAGAGTAAGTACGTTTAGTTCGCGCTCGCGTGCACCGGGCCCTGCATCAGCTCTCGGGCGCACAAAAGAAAAACAAAGCTGCGCGCACGCGGAGGGAGGAAGAGAGTATAGTTCGAGCGTCAAAGTGTGTTGTATGCTGCGCTGCACTCTAAATTCTTCGGAGTGCTCGCTAAATAAAAAGCAGAGTGGCTCCGGGGCTCTTGCGGGATTTAAGTGAATTCTTACTTCGGCGCTGCGCGCACGTCATAAAGCGATGCCCTCGCGGCGAAGTTAATCGCTGCTCGCGCTCGCGAGCGCGCCAAAGTCAAAAGATGGTAATTTCAACTTTGACTTTTTCAATTTGCATGCGCTTGTGAAGCTGCTCTCGCGACTCCCCCCGAAAGCTCTGCCAGACAAGTTTTAATGAAAGTTTTTCAAGTTGCCAGAGAGAGAGAGAGAGAGCCGCGCGCGCTCAGAGAGGCAGAATTTGCATCATTCGATTGGCCTTTCGCTGCTGGCTCAACTGGGGTTGAAACTCGCGAAGTGTAACCGTGTTACCCGTGACGAATTAGGCAAACAGGCCAAGACTGTGCCAACTAAAAATCCGCACGAGTATAGTAGCTTGCATTTCGAACCCCACGCTGCTGCAGTGCCGCTCGCGCTGCGCCGTCTTTACTGCTCTCCGCGCAAGGGTAAGACTCGGGCTCTAATTAGAATTGCGAGATTGTTAATTGACACGGTTAACAATGGCTCTTGAAGCTGCAGAGGTGCATACAGCGACCGTGAATGGTTCGCGCTTCGCTCAACTGATAGCAGTCGCTCGAAAAAGGAAATTCATCGCTCCCTCCACGTCGACGCGAGGTGATTAATCTTGCCGGAAATAGCCGTGCATAAAATCTATCATTTATTAGTACATAAACGGCCGGCTTACCGCACGATAAATTTCCGTCAGCGTGAAAACAATCTGCTCTGCGGGCCCCTGCCAGTGAGAGAGCCGGCCATCAAACGGCTCGAATCAAAGCCCCCCTCTCGACCGTTCGTCAACCTTTCACCCCGGCCCGAGCCATAAGAAATTCAGCTCCTCCATAAAAAGAAACGCTCTCTTCCTTCAGAAAAAGCTTGCCGCAAGCTCCGCAAAGAAAGCGCCCGCTCTAAGAAAGCATAAGCTACGGCCCCGTCTACTACACTCAACTATACAGGCGATAAAGCGGAAAAAAAGCCACAATACCACACATCGACACACACGCACGTGTGCGCGCCGCTGGCGCGCGATATCACGCGCACGTGTGTTTGGACAGGCGCAGTGGCGAAAAAAAAAAGTATATAGCCAGCCCTTAACCTTCGAGCGCTGGCATGAATAGGGCTCTCTCTCTCTCTCTGGCGCTCGCGCGGTGCCAGGGGAATGGGCCGGCCACGATTGGCCGGCTAAGCTGGCTGGCGGGCCGGCGATTGGCCGCTCGTCGGCGCTGCGCAGTAGCACGCGGAGCATGAGAGAGCAGCTGCCTGCCTACTGGCAGCCCGCCACCCTCCGCCGAGAGATGCTTCTAGTCGGCAGCAGACGCTCGCCCCCGACGAGCGCCCGCGCATCTACGTATACACACAAGCAGACGACGGAAAAGTGTCAAGCTGCTGGGCTTGATAAAGCTTCGATTCTTCAATCTTTGGGGAGCTTGCGGTGTCTAAAAGGACGTACTGACAGGCAATTTCGGTGAGACGCAGGAAGGAAGAGCTGCTTCTGGGACGGAAGGAAGAGAGTGTAAACACGGACTGGCTGACCGTGCAGCTCGTTTGACGGAAGAAGGAAGCGAGGGTGAGTGGAAGAAGAAAAAAAAGAGGGATCGCCGTATAGGTATGAAAGGTAGAGCGTCTTTTTGCTCTGCCCGGTAGTGTCGACGGATATTATCGACGGAAGGCCGAGGACGCACGTATAGACACTTACACGGACAGGCGCGCACACGGAGACAGCCGAGGGATCACGGATAAGGAAGGGGAGAGAAGCGCGCACATTCCGACACGCGCCGCCGACGTAAATGACTTATACGTACACCCACGCAGGACTGGCTCCGAGCGTATAGGACAGCTCGACGACACCATAGCTCTCTCTCTCTCTCTCGGCGAGCGCGCCGCGGCCTCCAAAAGTATATAGTCGACGGATACCCTAATGGGGTCGGCTCGGTACGCGCGACCCCATTGCGGTCGAGCGCCGCTAGTCATCGACGAGGCCAACGAGAGGGACCAGCAGCAGCAGCAGCAGCAGCGAGTCAACGTCACCGGCTTCGCGCGGCGTGCCTAAGGAAGGAGGAAAAAAAAAGTGCGCTGGGAGAAAGAAGAGGATTAGATCGATCTCGCTGGGAGAGAGAGAAAAAGCTGTGGGATTAATGGAGACGAACGATCGAGGGGCCATTTGTATGTAATGGCATCGTAAAACCGCCGAATCCCCGTGTGATACCGAGAGAGAGAGAGAGAGAGAGAGAGAGAGGGAGGTAGAGGGAGGATGAGAGCGAAGGTGAAATTGCCCGTGAAAAGGCGAGTTTACGGCTTGACGGCCCGATTGATTTATACGCGCGACGCGCGAGCTATTGCGAATTATTCCCGGACAGAGGATTTCGCCGCGCCGCGGAGCGCCGTTGGCAAACAGAGCACGAGGACCAAATGATTAATCAACGAAAACTAACGGACCAAGCAGCGGATATCATCCAGACCACAAACGGCCTGGAACGGTATCATTCAACTACTACTGAAACTATTTGATGTTTTCTATATACATACATAATATATACACATAGATATAAAGCTGAATTAAACGGTATTAAACGGTACGATTAGCAAATAGTTCCTTCGAAAACAAGTAACGAGCAAGACTACAAAAACACTAGTGGACCAAACGCGCAGAGACTCTAGACAGGGTTTATTTTTTCCAAAGGACACGTCTTTTACAAAGTTGTAAATTTTTTGCCTAATTAATACGTAAACGTTCAACGAAGCGCCTCTCCATCGAGAACTGATGGCTCGCCGAGGCGAGAGCGCAGAACACGAAGATATTTAACGAGTTAAGTGGACCAATTAAAGAGAAAAGACTTTTTTTCCTGGACGCTCGAGATAAGGAGAAGGTGGAAAATCTTCTTCGCTTGAGCCTTTCTTCTTTTTCGCGCTTTAGGAGCGCAGAAGAGAGAAGTCGGAGAAAAATTAGGAGTTCGAGGCACGCTCAACCATGATGGATTGGGGGATCAGAAGTAAGAGGCACACAGTAACCGACCATCACCTTGCATTCATCCTCCATTCTCGCATTAGATTCTCTTCCTATCATTAAATGGGCTTTCGCGCTGGCATTAGACCTGCGCGCCCGAGCTTTCGCGCATAAACGAGGACTCGCAACATCTCATTTCTGTATATGTGTCACGTAGCATCGATAAGATCTTCACTGTAAATAAATGTCTGTCATCAAATCATCTAGTAGCAATCAGCATGTATTCATCCCTCTTTTTTCGACCAGCATATCGTCTTTAATAAAAAGAGTTGAGCTTTGTTTACCTGTCTTGTATTGTAGTGAACGTCCAACCTTATTCTATATGTACTTGTATATATACATACATCATATTTATTGTACTTACGTAACTGCACTCTTAAACGTCAGAAGAATCAAGGTCAAACATCAATGCTACCTTTTTTAGCAATAGAGTGACACTGTGTTTGATCTTTTGATAGTTTGCTTGATATTCTTTTCAAATAATATATATTACAGGTACTTACTAAAGTAAATATTAGTTTAGACGGTATATATAACCGCTTATATGTATATAAAAACATTTATCTAGAAGCATTAAACTGTTGATGATAAATATTAAACTGGATATGCAGGCTTCATAGTTGGGCAATAAATGAAAAGTTTAAGAAAGTAAATTAAGTCACTTTACTCATTTCACGCAGGAACATCATTGATAACGAGTTCATATTTTACTCTATAAACTCGCCGGGGTAAAACATTGCCACTTAAGCAGTTAGAGAAGTTTTAAATCTAATTAAAAAGGGTGGAATTCACTCCGCGTCTCGAGTGGATTTTCGTTGTAATTAGTAAAAACCGTCCGTACAAAGTTTGACTGGCAGTATATTCACTTCAAGAAATTTTAAAGTGCTCTTCGATGTTGAGTTACAATCCCGCGGGGACCGAAAATTGTAATGAACTAATTTCAATTTGATCCTCCCTGCATTTATCACGACTGAAGGCAAAGTAATGGAACGAATTTCAATTTTATAATTTCCAGCGTGACCCGCTCGAATTACAATTATCGTTAAAACTTACGATACTATATCCGTTCGAGACATTAGACAGCATATTTTCTCCGGTATTAATTTGTTTAATTAAAAAATTTCTGAGCGATTACATAATACCGCGCGTATAATAAAGTTCGTTTGAAAAATTCTCATTACCGCGTAGGCTTTTACCATCCGCACTTAATAATTAAACAACCTTTGAAAAATAACTAAAAACACGCCGTAAAAAATGTCGGTAAAAGTCAATATTTCAAAGTTAGAGAGACGTCTTGGCTTTGACAAATTCTCGGCCCCAGCTCGGGCAAAAATGAGATCCTCTCTGAATGATCGTAAATAAGCATAAAGAAGCAGAGCGAGCGAAACGGGACATAAATTTTGTTGTCCGACGTGCGGTAAGCTAATTTTCCGGTTCCAATAGCGTGATGCGCGCGCGCCGAGGAAACGAATGTCTCGAACGACAAAAAGGCATTCGTAGATAAATGCTCGATTGCTACGTCGGACCGACATGATATACAGCGCGCCTTTAAGGGCTAACAGATAAACGACCTTCCCACATTGTTATTTGGAAAGGAAGAAAAATAGCGGGGCCGGAATAAAGTCCGAAAAATTTTGACGAAACAAATGCTTTTTCGCTACTAAACTACGCGCTGAAAATGCTGGATTACATAAATATTGTTTTAAGACTCGTGCAAATTTTATTATTTCATATTTACATTACAAATTGCAAGCTTTAACGTGCAAATGTAAAAGTTCGTGCGAGCCGGGCGCTCGAAAAGTAAATACGAAAATTAGACTTTGTAAATCAAAAATTAACAGCCGAGCGAGTCTGCCGGCTTTTTCATAGAAATCCGCGTCGACAGCAAACGCGTAACTTCGTTTAAAAGCTCGGCTTTGCGTTAGAACTTTGAATCACGCGCGCTTAATTTTACGTTGCACCCCGCTAATCCCGGCTCCGGGAAACAAAAGGCCGGCTAGAGCATTTTTTAAAAAACTTAACTCCAAGCTTTCTCCGGAGATGTATACACGCGATAGCGGGACTCGGCGACAATGGCGAGTAGCCGCATATACTGCACAGGCAGGAGTCATACGGCCGCGCACGCAACAGTGTGCAGCGAATTGGTAAATCGATAGGCGCTTGTTCCTCTCGTTCTATCTGTCTCCCTCTCTGGTAGCTCGGTACACGCATACATAGACAGAGAACAACGACGTGTACGGATCGCGGAAGTTGTAAAGAATAAGAAAGAAGCGGAGCGGCCAGTCGTCGTTTTGAGCATAGCGCATCCTGTTATTAGGGGCTCATTGCCCTGGAACTAAACAAAACTCGGCCTTTTATACGCACGAAAGAGCCCCACTGCGCTCTGATAAACATCGTCGCTCGTCGTGTCGCGCTCCCTTTTTCTTTCTCTCTCTCCTTCTTCTTCTTCGTCTTCTTCTTTTTTTTTTTTTTTTTTAAAGGATTTACTTCCCCTTGATGCCGTAACTTATGCTTGCGCTCGTCGTAATTCCTTTTGAATACGCCGGGAGTTTCTCGCTCTCTAACTCTGAAAGAAATCGCCGGGGGAAAAATCAATCGATTGATTGCGAAATTCCGAGCTTCTGGTGTATATTTTGCGCGCGGCACGTGGAACGCCTCTAAGTGCCATCTGATTGGCTGCAACCTAAAAACGATCCTTTTTAATTGACACTTTACAATGTTGAGCACGTGCCGAACTGGGTTAGTTATTTCTGAACTTGTCAAAAGTATTTCCCACGACCTTATAGCTTTGAATCAACAATTTTAACTCCGTGAAAATGAAACGTTACATGCAAAAAACCATTCTCGATTGGAAAAGCTCTCCATTGTAAGTTCCCATTCTTTCCCTGGAAAATCCTTTAATTCTCTCTCCTCATTGTTTTTCCAAATCTAATTTCCAGCTAAGAATGAGTGCAATTGAATTTTTTCTCTCTCGGCCAAAGCCTCGCCGAATACGCCTCGTTCTAACTCATTAACGAGAAACCAAACTCGCAGCTTTCATATATAATTCAAAGCTCGTCGAACGAGCTTTCCATTCGTGCCGACGATTCCATGCTGGAACTGAAAAAAAACAAACGGAAAAAACGTTTCACGGCTGACCATCAAAGGACAAGTTTATCGACGCGCTCAAATCGCCAGACAGCCATCGGGTCAGTAGCACGCGCGTATACTTTTTTTTTTTACCGCGCGCACCTACATACGCGCGCATTATATATTCCTACGCAGCTTGCGAGCGGAGGCCAAGGCGCGCGCGAGCGAATCATCCCTCGCGTGTCCTAGCGTGATATATAACCTTTGAAGTCTCGGAAATTGACTTTTCGAATGCATATGCACCGGCGCGTCCCCGGTACGTCTGAATTATTGAGCGGCCTCGTCGCTGCAACTCTGTATATCAGTGTAAGGCACGAGCTTGCTCGCTCCTTGGTAAATTAAGATTTCCTTGTTACAAAACAGAGCCAAAGAGCGTGAGCTATGTAGCCTCAGCAACGTCGCAAAAACCACGTCTGGAGACTTCAAGCAAGTCGCGCGACAATAAATAGCCAAGCGGCGCGTTTATAAAAAGCCCGCGGGGGCCGCGCTGTCGAAGCAGCCGCGCGCCTAACCTTGAGATGCCTTTTTTTTGTAAAAAAAAAAACACTCGCAGACGAGCTCGCGGCTGTAAAGCACGAAGCGACACATAGTATTTTCCAGCGAGGAAAAACGGTCAAATATCGATTCCCCGGTGCGGTCTGGCCTGCGCGCGCTCTTCGGACATCCACCTCGCGCGCGCGGAATGTAGTCGGCCTACTGACCATCTTCACTCTCCCACACGTGTGTATATACACGCGCACGAGCGAGCTCTCGTCCTCCTATTATCGTTTTCCATTTTTTACTTTTATTTCCCCCTCGTGGTTCGCTTTTTGCGGAGCTTAGTCGCACAATGCTCGTTACGTGAAACGACGAAGGGAACGAAGTATCAATCATGCTTTCCGCATAATCATGCCGTCGATGTATCGCCGTACACTTTCGATTGGGAGGGTGTAGGGGGGAGGGCCTGGATCGTTACTACCGAAGCGTGTGTCAGCATAACCATTCAATTGAAGCGTGTGTATCGAAAGTCGGTTAGTTACCGACTGAATGGACGAGAGGCCCTTAAGGCCGTTTAGACGCGTGCTTTTCCGTTTTCATTCAAGCTCGAAAAGTAATTGCTCGAGCGATTCCGCGCGTTTTTATGTCTGAGGGGGAGTGTATTAAGCTTCGTGTCCTATTTACTTGAGCTTCTGATAAAACATAAATCAGATTATCCTGGGGGCTGGTTAATCGGAGTTAACAGCTTCTTTACAATTCTTAATAACTCTGGGGATTTTTTCATCGCTCCGTTCTTTAAAGCAGATTAAAGCAAACATTACTGGATTATTACGTAAGCCCGAAGAGCGGAGGAGATAACGAGAAAAGGGAGAGGAAATACAAAATCCTACTTGCTTTCGGTGCGCTGCCGCGCCTCTTGATAGAATCTCGGCGCGAGAAATCAGAGACAGAGAACCGCTCAAAAGGCCTTGCGTAATGCGGATGAGCGGCTTCGAATAAAATGAGATTCACTAATTAAAATGAATTAACGCCGTTTAATGGCGTTTATTGTGCCTTTTAAAATGCACTTAAACTCAGCGGCGCCCTTTTTTGCAGAATTATTTTAAAAATCAAATTAATAACAAAACGCGATAAATTTTAAAGTGCTCGCTAATGAAATTCAATTATTCCGTAATCTTCGCTCGCCTCGGCGTATAAAACTTGAAGGCGCCGCTTGAAGTTGAAAAAAAATCACAGCTGAGAGCTCGAGTGGAATTTTCAAAAATTCAAAAGTCATATTTGCCGAGCGCGAAACTGCAAAGTGCAATAAAACAGCGAGCCTCGCAACCGCACACTTTCATTAATTCTCGAAGAAGAAAACAAACATTCGGCTGCTGCCAAAATGCAATATGTACTCTGGCCGCGCGTTGCGCCGATGCCGCAGCCACCCCCGCACACATCCGGCGCACGTCAAACAAACGCAAGCTCGCTGCAGAAAAAGCTCGAAGAAAAAGCGGCGCTCGACCTTTCCGGCACCCTCGTGTCTTGAACACAACCCACGGCCTGCATTTCTAGCCCTTTAACGGTCGAGTGCCGCACCGCCTACTCACCGGCAACTCTCGGCGAAGTTTGTTTTCCACGACACGCAGTGTAATACTGCAGGAGCTTGGCAAACCAAGCGGAGTTACCTCTTTGTACTTGTATATGTGTTTGCAGAGTTATATAGGTGCGCGCAGGATGAACGGCGTCACGGAGAGGTATCGACGCGTGAAACGCCCTGGCCTATTGTGACGGGGTCGCGCGGTGAGAACGGCGGGATTAGGCGGAGGCTGGGAGTTTCTTATCGGCGGGAAAAGTTTTATGGACTGTTTGTCGAGCGGTCGGAGCTCTTGATTTTATGTGCGTGGGCGCGCGCGCTCTGCGATTGGAAAGTGTATCGATGAACAGCTGTTTTACGGAAATGCTTAAGAGGATCTGGAGCAAAGTGATTCCGAGAAGGTTTAGATACTCGTGATCGGGGATATAAATTTTAATACAGCCGAGAGAGAGAAGCTGAGAAGTTTTTCAATCCGACGCGGGGATTTTTATGCGGCTCTAGCGGCGTGAAATCGCGCTTGATTCTTTTAAAGATATTTGAGTTTATATTTTCCTTCGCTTACGATGGAGGTGTTAATTTTACTGATTAAAAGTGGCCGCACGTTGGGGGGAAAATTAATATGCAGTAAAAGGGAGTGAAATTGATTTTTATTCATTTTATCAATTTTCAGGCTGCAAAAAAGCAACGGCGAATCAACATTTCATGAAATAAAATTATACTTGCAAATTAAAAAGGTAACTACTATGCATCCCTTTAAAAAAAGCGTGCCCGAGGTATATTTAACAAAATTATGCAAAAAGGCGGGTGCGCCCGGCTACGCTGCGCTTTTCCGCGAGCGCAAATTCAAAAGGACGACTGCGCGCGCGCGCGCGCGTAAAATAATGAAATATTTCAATCAATCCTTTATCAAATCTGTCCGCGGCAGAACAGAAACGCATTCAGGATTTCCGTCGGAAGGCGCATCCACGGCTTTCGGTTAATTAAACATTTTCTCCTGCTTATCTCGATTCTCTTTCAGCGCTTAAAGCCCCCAATTGAAAAGCCGATAAACAATTAACTCGAATTAACTTTTATCAAGCCCCGCGCCGCGGAATAAATCAGGCATTTTCTCAGGCCGCTAAGAGCAAGTTCCACCCGGCGTGCATACAATAAACGACGAGTTTGTATAATAGAATAAACCGCTGCTGGCCGGGCGGCGATAATAAAGTTGGCAAACAAAGCCATTATAAAAGATACAGGCCCTCTCATTCTCCGTCTCCCAAGATAAAAGTCCAATACGTCAGAGGCGAATAAAAGGTGTGCATGAGCGCGTCGCCTATAGCCGCCTCGGTATACAGAGGAGTGCAGCTGTCCGACTAAGTAGCGCCGATCGATCGATTCCTGCGCGCGGAAAAATATAAAGAGGATCGCGGGGCTGGGGACTGAGAGAAGGAAAAAGCCTTAATGCTCTTACGGCGCGCGCAGTCCTTATCCGCGGTATACCGGGGCCCCGCACAGTCACAGCGAGTTTCGCGGCAAACTCGGCCCGAGCAGCTAGTACAAGACACTTTTATAGGATTCGGAGCAAGAGAGAGAGAGAGAGAAACAAGGAAAGTTTTTCATCCCCCTGGAGGACGTTGCCTCGCTCCCCTGTCGGCTGGCAGTGCCGCTGCATTAGGCCTGGGAGACCGAAATCAATGAAGATGAGAAGAAAAGCCAGTTTGTCTTTTCGCTCCTTCCACGGAGCAAGACAGATAGCAGACTCGTCTGTACATCTATACAGGCAAAAAGAAAGACAGAAGAAGTGAGAGAAAGGAAAAATTTTTTCGCTCTCCTCTTATCTCCCGAAGAACTGTCAATTTACGGGCAATTATCGTTAGGCGCCTGCGCCAATGTTACATAGCACAAAGCTATGAGCGTGTGTGTGTGTACGGCTCTGCACGTATGTGTCCAAAGGGGGCGGTCTTTCTCTCGCTCTTTCTCGCCAAGCGCGTATATACGTCTATATATATATACATACATACCGGACAGAGAGCCTCGTGGGGGTGTACGTATACATTCGCCTGCCGGACGCTCGCACACACAGGTATGACGAACGAGCCGAGTTGCGCTAGCCGCTAGTTTTGATCAGGCGCCCGCTCGGACAGGACGTGTATACCAATCGTCCACCTGCGGCGGGCCCGCCCCGCGCGCCAACCGCATCGCTCACGTGCGCGAATCGAGCTTGCGATGCTCGAGATCGGTTTCAAAGTATCGGTATAGCTTTTCGCGTGATGTGCTTTTGTTCTACTTTTTAAACTGGGCTGCGGAAGTTGTTATTCGAAAATTGCGGGGGGAGTTTTTCCATTATTACGTGCTCTTGTGATGTAAATGGGGCACGGAGCTTTTTTAATCTTGGTGTGTGCGAGCTGAAGTGCGTCGTTCGTAAACAAATTTTAATTTCGTTTATGCCAACATTGGCTCTTTGCCTTCGCGTATTGTTTATGTTTCTATTTTTGAAACGTTTTCATTCAGTCTAGACTATATGTAGTTGTAAAAAAGCGCTGATTAATTTAAAAGCTCGTAACTTAAAAATAACGCTCTAAGAATCATTATTATTGCATTATTAATGTGGCAAGGCGTGACTGTTGCAAATAAAGACCCTCTGTACTTGTGCGTTTCTATACATTCAACTTTCAATTTATAATGTTGTTTACACTCTCGTTGACTCTCCGTAAACAATCCATAATGAAGATTTAACAGTGCGCATTCAAACTAAAAAGTTGCACTTCCAAAGTGATAAATCCATCGCAAATTCTACGCCATCAGTATTTGTGTGCACCAAAAATAGAAAGAAAAAAAAAGAATATTTTCCCCATCGCCGAAACTCGACTAAAAGCCTACACAAGAGGGCTTTTACGCAAATAGCCTTACCGGCCACATCAAAGATTTAGGCGGCAGAGCAGCCCGGGCGCGCCATCCCGATGATTTTCCGAGAGTGCCAGTCTCACAACCGAGCACCGCCCGCAGCAAACCCTGCAGACTATGCGCCATAGAATCACCGATCATCATCAGCATCAACAGCAGCATGTAGACGCCTCGAGCGTCGTTATCGGCTGGGCCGCGCTCCAAGACAGGATCCGGCGACTCTTGCTCGTCGTTATGATCGGCCTGTGGTCGTTCAAGCCCCGCCGAGCCGGCAAGCCGGAGATCATGCTCGGTGAGTCCCTTACGGCTTCCTGCGAGCGCATAACCTGGAATTTCTCTCTCTCGAAGCGCGGCACGCGAGAGAGAGAGGCCAATTTCCGCGCGCGCGCGCCGACGAGAGACCGGAAAGTTCCCGCGGCCCTGGTATGCGGAGCGAAGAGTGCATGCAGGTGCGCGTAGAGGAGGGAGAGGAACGCGAGGATGAGAAAAGAAGCGCTTTGCGGGGAGGCGCTTTGGAAAAGGGCTTTGTGGATTATTTTTGCCGATGGTATCTACGGGGGTCGACATAGTTTTGGGGAGAGTTATTGTAGGTTCGATGCAGCGTTGTTAGTTTGATGGGTTCGGGGTATTTGCTTTCGTTTGCCGAGTTATTTGGGCCAATTTCGGGATTGTTGGGAAAAATTTTAATCAATTCGCGGTTCAGTAAGCTTTAACAAGCGATTTTACAAATGGCCGTTATTCGGGTGATACGACTACATCAAATTTATTACCCCGGTATTTAGTTCGGCCAGTTTTGCTCATTTTGGTTGAATTAATTAACGAACTTTCCCCGGGAGAATAATAACTTTAACTCATTTATCGGACGGGAAAATTTTTTATCAGACTTTCTTATGCGATTAATTCTGGCTCGATACTTTTGCTAACTCTGCGAGAATTATTTCGTTTCGGGACCTCGCTAATGAAATAATTCTTGCGGTACTGAGACAAGACGGTTTTTAAAATTTTTATTAATCCACATCACTTAATACTTGGCAAATATACATCATATCGAATGTAATCTCCGCTATAATTGAAATTCGCATTTAGACAGCGAGGCCTGAGAAACGAGTCGATATTGGTTTTATCATGACGAGCTATCGTTATCAATGCAGGCACGCCGCACTAATGTCATGTTTATAGATTTTTGCGTGATGTATAAGCCCATAATACTTCTACATCAGGAAGAAAAAGGCGAAGGCCAAACATGCAATAAGTCGGCTAACTGTCACTCCACATTTTAATCGCTTTATTAGCTTGAAAGTGTATTTTTAGAATTTCCAAGTTGGGGACAATGCTATTCTTAGCTGCAGCAAATGCTCACAATGCTGAACTTCTCTGTAGCTAAACCATCTATGTTAGTGTTGAATAGTATGCAATAAAAAAATGTCGTGATATATATTGCACGTCACTCGCTTACTATGTCGACGTCAATCTTGCTCTATTTTAGAAGCGAGCGCTATTCGCTTAGTTTACATAGACCGGCTAATAAAACTATCCAAGCAAAACACATAGATTTTCGGAGTCAATTAAGGCGCGACATTGTCGAAACCTTTAGAATCTTTGGGCTCGCATTAAAACAAATGGCCGCACGTAACGCAGCCTCATTATTTCACTATTAATGGATTGAAGCAACTTCGAGCGCTGTACGAATCGATACATCGCGAGCCATAATTCACTTTATTTACTTTAGTCCGGTAAAAAGTCTCTCTCCTTTGCCCGATCAAGCGAGCTCCCACCCACAATAGAGCCCCGCAAACTTTCAATAAAGCATGTTTTATTAAAGAATCGACTAGTCTTGTATACTTTCTTCGCTGTCGTTACGCCGCCGCCGGCAAAGTATCCGCCCATAAGTGATTCCGGCTCCGCTGAAAGGGCCAATACAGAATCCGAAAAGGGGGACGGCGCGCCGTTTGTTTCTCTCCCCGCAGCGCGGGCACGTCTATTTTAAGGATCGATTTACACAATTTCCCTCTAAATCCTGCGAAAGAAGCGCTCGCGCGTTCCAGAACTCTGTGTTTGCTCCCTCTTTGCGCGCACGCGGCGTTCCTCTTCCCGCGTCCGTATATAAACTCCGAGGAAGCAGCTACTCCCCCACCTAGCACACGTACTTCTCTCTCTCTTTCTCGAACTGGCAAAGTTTTTTAGAGAGGGCTCGATCCCCTCTCACACTGCTCCACCCCCGCATAAATACATACACGGACTCACACACGCTTGCAGAGAGAGAGAGAGAGAGGCGCAGAGCTTTTGGCATCGCGCGCGAAAATTGCTTCTCGAGCGACAGTCACGTCGCTCGCTCGCGCGCGCCTGCTCGTGCGATCCTCGACACTTGGCATTTCGAAATTGGAGCGCGTGCCTGTCTGTCTTCCGAGTCGCGTCTATGTGTGCGCGCACGCTCGTACGTGTCCTGTCGAAAAAGTAGGCTGTGCCGCGCGCGCGCTCACCGGCCTGTGCTTCCTTTCTGTGATGTCTTCGCGACGCCTTTTATGTGTATAAAGCAGAGAGAAAGATAGAGAGCGAGGAGAGCACGTACGTGTACCTACACGCGCGCCCCTTCGGAAGAGAGCGTTTTATAGCCCGTCCTGCACGCGAGGGGAGCTCGTTCACGAGTGCGTATATAGCTCGGAGAGAGAGAGAGAGCCGATCGCGAAATGGCCTGGAAAAAGGTCAGCGCGCGTCGAGCAGTCGTTGAAAATTAGACTCCTCGTCCTGCCGACGTCGATCGTTTCGACCCTCGGCTGCTATTCTCCTTGTCTGCCGGCCGTTCGACCGCTATCTCGGGCACTCCGGCTACGGGGAAGGCCGAAAAGAGACTCTGAATCATTAAGCGAATGCTTCCAAATTGGCCGGCTTTTTCTCCAAATCGCGGGGATGAGGCCATTTGCTCCTTTGAATCAATGGACGTCGGGCTCGTAAAGGCGCCGCTTTACTTTTATTGCATCGGAGAGCTACGTGTTGCTCGCTTATTTTCATAACTAACGAATTTAATTAGCGTGAAGAAGATACACTTTAAGGGGGCCACGACGGCAAGCCAGAGCCCGCTTGAATCGGAAACTCCTGGGGGCGAATCCCAGAGTTTAATCAAGTTTGCTAAACATATAATGCAAGTGTAAACAACAAGCCGCAACAAATACATCGCGCAACTGCGTTCACAAAGGTACACACAGTGAGCAGCCCCCACCAGACCCTTAGACTAACGTATCGACAACCTGGTTACGCATTGGAACGTGAGAAACTTCCTAATCTGCATAACTCACTTCGTTTGCCGCGGCAGCTCAAAATTGCAAATATCAACATTCCCCGCTAATTAAAAGCCCCGCTGGAAAATCTAAATTACAATCTTGGCGAGAACGACTTTCGCGCGCGCGACTCTACGAAAAAGCCAATCCTGCCGCAATTCTAGCGGAATTAGCCGGGAGAGAGCCCGTTAGCCCCTAATCTCGTTAAAAAAAAAAGGGAAAAATCGCAAAGTAGCTTTTCGGCGGCCAAATTGAAATCTCTCGTCTCGGCCCCCCATTGACCGTCTCCCTACCTACAAGAGAGCACGTTTTTGTTCGAGTTGTCGCTCGCTGGGAGGGAGGAAAGAGCACGAAAATGGAAAATACTTTCGGTTTAGCAGCGCGGCACGCGAGAAAATAGAGGCAATGCGGCCGCCCCGGTGCAAGTGCGCTCAACGAATATGGGTCACAGGGGGCTACTATGCTCGAAACGTTAATATCTAATTATTAGCTCGCAATGCGCGCACTCAACGCCCGAGCCTGATTAATTAATGAGCATACACGTACACGTCTGACCGGGAGATCGTTATCGTTCCGGGAACTCCTTTTTATTATTACGATAATCGAAGGCTGATCGATGGGGATGACTTGGAAAATCCCTCGCGTTAGCGCGCACTTTGCAATGAGACTACGCGACCGTAAGGCGCTTTTATTTGTCAGCGGCGGTTTACTTTGTTTTGCGCCGGTCTCGTTTTCAGGTAAAATTGAATGGTTAATGGGATTTATCAAAAGGATCGTCCGAGCGCTTGTCTATGTAGAAAAAAATAGTAGAGGTATACGTTGTAAAAGTATTTAGGGTAAACCGGTAAATTTTTTATGCTCCAAATGTGCTTTTCCACGATGATTCCGGGCTCACGCGGATGACTTGCAGATTGCCTGTTCGACGAAACGTATCCGTGACCCGGAAGAGGCACTTTTTCCGCAAAATAACGATGAACAGCGATTTTCGTGTTAAAAATTTCAGCGTTTAAAAATACGCTTTTTCGAGCGGCCGGCCCGCAATTTAAACAGTGCCCACAGAATGAATAAAGGATTCAGCTTGATTTATCGCACGCGCAGCACGTAATTAGTTTTATATCGAACGCAGTCGGCATTAGGCCCCCCCGGGTAAATATAAAAACAACTCGCCCAATGCATTTGCATTTAATTATCGGAGATCATTATTGAGTAACGACGCGTAGGCATTCCGAAAGCAAAAAAAAAAGTAATGAGCAAACCACGTGTCTGATGCGTATATCCTCTTTATTATTTCATTCGCACGATATTAAGCGAGCATTATAACACGCGCACTATATATGAGTTCGTGTCCGTAATTGCAAAGCTAGCAATTGCGATTGAGTTATAATTCTCTAGATGTTTCGTCCGAGATACTATAGGGGTAGAGGGACTATAGAGGTTGTAATTCACTCAAGCAGCGAATAATTGAGAGAGGGTGGAAAATTTCGCTTTCTAATTGTCTAAAACTAATTGAGTTTCTGCTCTTCGATTTTCCGCTATATAGACTATATTGTTCTAAATCTTGCGGCTGAGTTATTGGAGTTTTATTGACTTGGAATTGAGTAACAACAGTAAATTTTGCGCATTCGCACGCAAAACAAATGTTTGGTTTCTCTCAGCCATGTACATTGAATTTTATGTTTTTAATCTTTCTCTCAGTGCTTTAAACCAAGTTATTCAAAAGCTTCGTCCGCAGCGCGGAAGATAAAATCATTTTTCAATTTACTGATTCATAAAATTTGCAATTTCGATTTATATTTTTAATCAACTGAAACTTTATTAAACGCACGTGATTTCAAACATACAATAACAAATATTATAACGCAGATTTTTAATAAAAATTAACCATCGAACAAATCCGAAGAGTCAAGCGATAAAATAGAGGTCGCAGGAAAGAGCCCGAATTCCCGAGCAATAATCATAAACGCGAACAAAAGAAAACTCCCACAAAGGCTTATATTCGAAATTTTCCGCGCAAGCTATTCCAATTCTCCAAACCTTGATCCACTCCTAAAATAGAACCGCCTCTCCTCTCTCTTCTTTTCGCCTTTGACTACTCCCACTTCTCCTATAGCTTGCCGGCTGAAACTGCGATTTTCCGTGCCCCACATACATTTTCGGCTGCGCGCCGCTGTTGTTCCTCTCTCTCCGGCTACGCGCAAAAATTTAATGGAAAATCGAGCCTCACGCTTGCCACTACACGCCTCCTCTGCCACCGACAGAAATTAATCGTCCGCGGTCAAACGAAGCGATGAGCCTCTGCCGCGCGCGCTCGAAATCCAACCCCCGCTGCTGCTCTCTATATATACACACTTGTTTTATTCGGCCGCTGCGCGAGCACACAGCTGGACTCGCTCTCTGCGGTGTTTGCAAAACGTAATCGCAAAAAGGCCGCCGCTTTGATCGGCCACGCGAAATCGGACGAATTTGCGAGTGAGCAAGCCTAGAGAATCTATCTCTCTATACTCTGTTGTGTGTGTCTCTCTCTCTGTGTATACGTGTATATGCGCCAAGGTCCGCACGCGCGTTTCACACGCTAGCCTACCTATAGCTCTTCGCTCTTTGAACCTTTGCTGAAGGAGGGAACGGCTGCAATAAGGGGCCAGGTATAGAGATCTGTTTTTATAGTTTTCTTTCCGACTTTTTTTTTGAGTTCGTTTGTGCAGAAAGCAGTGACGAGTTTTCAAGTTTCCGACGTTTTTGCTGCGAGCCCGCAGAGTGCGAATGTCGTTTTCAGCGTCGCCGGTTTTGATGCAGTTTTATTTTTGATCGCTGCCTCGATATTAAAGTTATTAATGAACTTTGCAAATTTTCCGCGATGCTGTGTATTTTTCAAACAAAAATACTGTTACGAGGGTAAGCAGAAATACTTCTGCGGTATCGCTGCCTTTTACATATGTAAATGAACAACGGAAATACCAGTAATAAAAATAATTTCAACAACGTACATTTTAAGAATCTCTGAAAGCGAAATAATCCGCTTTTTTCCGTTTAAATCACAGCGATCTGCTCAACAATTGAAAATAATTTTCCCAGATTGCGCAATTATATAATCGTTAAATGTAAATTAAACACTTTGAGCGTTAAACGCACTGTCTGGTATAAATATCAAATAAATTCAGGCGGCCCCAGTCGCGCACAAAACCACTCGCAGTACGTACAAAGTCCAACCGCATGTTTCCCACCCTCGCGCCTTGGCCGCTAAAAAAAAAAGCGAATAAAATACTTCCTCAATTCGCTTAAGAAGCCAACAACCCCTGACGCCATTAACCATCCAATCTAGCACTTCCTCGCTTCCTTCCCTCGAAACAAAATGCGACCTATCGATAATCGCCTTGACTCTTTGATCAATCGTACTCGACCCTTCTGTATGTTTTTGGGCAGCTACGTGGGACCGTTAAAATACAGAAGTAGAAGCAGAAGCAGAAGAAGGAGGGAAAGACGAAAGAGTGAGAGAGAGAAAGAAAAGAACCGTAGACGCGTGAGAAACGCGGCGAGTTTACTTGTCGTCACGGTTGCGTTGGTGTGCGCCTTTGTTCTGCCCCCGCGTACGTACATACGTAGGTACATTCCCCCCTTTCTGGCCGGGAGAGCCGCGCTCTGGCGGACGGTATATCTTGGCCTAGCTATCTCGGATGTGCGGGGCCCGGCAGCTCTGGAAAACGTAGCCGGCGAAAAAGCAGCCGTAGTCGGCATTGCATCGCGGAGGGAGCAGCCGCGCACCTCGGATTTACTCTTCTCAAGCGCGCGCGCGCGAGCCGTCGGAAAAGTGTCAGCCACCTTCGAGTTCTATACACGCAGCTGCGGCCCGCGCAAGCTGCTCTTATACCCGCGCGTGAGCACGTGTGTTCGTATATAGCTATATGAAAAAGTTCGGTTTGAAGTTTCTTGAAGAATTTGCTGGGAAAAAATTATTTGTCGCAAATTGGCGATAGGAGAGTGGATAGCTCGCGCGCGCTCTGGTATATAGCGAGTGAAACTTTATTTCCTTGTTTACTCGGGGCGACGCATGCGGATGACGTGCATTTAAATATTGGAACTGCGCAAGCTGGAAAGAAGGAATAAAGTGCGAAAGCCTCTATATATTTTCGAGATGGAATTTCAGAGCAGAAGTCTGAGCGCACGACTTTTAAACTTTCATGTGGACGCGAAAAACTGTTAAAAAATTCATCCGCTTATTAAAATTATTCCGCAAAAGTGCTTATAAAACACAGTCAATTACAGCTTAGAGGAGCCTCGGAAAGGAAGTCGCGCAGAGTCCAGGAGTGTGTAACGAATATGCACGCTCCGTTGAAACTCGCCGCGCAGTAACTTTCTTTTTTTCGTCGTATACCCACACGTAGACAGAAAACGCGCCAGGCGAAAGGCCACAGCTCCCGGCAAGAAAACGCGTCGTTTTCTAATTTTCACGAAAGTGCGCGCCCGTCGTTACGCTCGTCTCTAGTAGCACACACTAGTAGTACTCCTTCTCCATTCAAATTACTTGCGCGCGCGGTCGGAAGAGGAGGAGGAGAAAAAAAAGATGCACGGCAATTCGTGCGAAAGAAACGAGCTCGGAAAGTATTATACCAGCGACGCAAATTGATCCTCTTCTCCCGTCGACGCTGAATTTTCCATCTTTATTATTTGTACACGTCGAGGAGCGCGGTATATATTCTTCCGGCGATGCGAGAGTGGCTCGTCGAGCGCGGCGCGGGGAAAAGCGACGATAAATTTCGAGTTCGTTAAAATCGACTTGAGCGCAGATAGCGGAGGCTTTTGCGATAATGGATTGGCCTTTGTGGAGCGCTCGCGCTCGCGCGCGCTCTAGTTTGACTTATTTAACTTGATCTTAAAATTGCTATTGATTTTTCCCGTGTGCGTAGCGGTAATGTCGCGGCTTTCTAGCCTGCTTTCGTATTTTATTATGCTAATTAGCGCTTTACGAGCTATTTTTATGTATGCCGCGCGCTGACCTGCAGTCGCGCAATTTGAATATTTTTTTCCCCCCAAGTTTTGTTTACTCGGCATTGGCGATGCGCAAAACAAAACGCGGTACAATAAAATGTTTCATGCGCGCGAGGAAGTTTCGCTGGACACGGGAATAAAGTTATTGAAACTATGCTGCACGATCTCGAAAGTTAGTACCGATCATGTTACTCTTAAACTTCATTGCAAATCTTTCTCTTGGTTTCCCAAAAGAAACTGCTCGAAATGTACATGGCATGTGTATAAATTCGATTGTACAGCGCGGAAAGAATTCGTGTATCCAAAACTTGCGGGAATTTCAAATGAGCTGAGAAAAACCTTTTTTCATTTTGAAAATTTATTCTTGCGATTTCAGCAAATATTTAAATTCGAGGTACTAAAGGGCGGGCTACAGGGAATTTGATATTTTTACATACAGTAACGTTGAAAGTTAAAACTGAAAAATCCGATATAATATACGATGACCCAACGGTTTTTGTTCTTTTTTTCTTACCTCTCTGCGACCCATATTAAACTTTATTTACGCAACAACAGGATATTTATATGAATAAAACAACTTTATTAAATTCTCATAATTGTATTTACGAATAATAATTTTGAATATTATGCAGCACATCATAATTCAATGAAATTCTCAAAATTTCACCGATAATTAATGCTGTTTAAATCATCAATATTCCAAAACCAGAAATTGCATATACACACGCATAAACACACCCATATTATCAACCCAAATATCCAACGCTCTTCCACCCATCTTCTAAATACAAACCCCCCACCAAAAAAAATGCATCAACAACTAATCCATCTCTCAAATTTCAGGATCCATAATGTTCCACGTGCGCAGGAGGCCGGCCGACTACGTGCCGCGCAAGCGCAAGAAAAAGCCGGCCGGCAAGTGGAACGAGCTGGAGCACAGGTACGAGGACGAGCGCCTGCCCTTTCTGCAGGAGCTCAACCCGGACGGCACGGACATACCGAACGGCGCGGGTGTCCGGCACCGGCTCCAGCCCAACGTCACCGAGGTCGGCAGCGAGCGACCTATCGGACCCCAGGCGGTCCAGGCCCAGACTCTGACGCTGACTGGGCCGACGGTTATGCCCAGGCACTGCGTCATCGCGTTCACCGAGAACATCGTCACGCTGACGCCCTGCTCCAGGGACGCCCACACCTACGTTAACAATCAGAGGATACACCAGACTACTATTTTGCAGGTGATGATCATTTGTTATGGGGGAGGGTGGGTATAGTGATGGACGCTGGCATTGTGTTTCTTAATGAAAAAAAGTATTTATGGCGTTTTTTTTTGTAAAAAGGAAAGAAACAAAAATTGTGTCAGTAGGGTGGGAATTGAGCGAGCGCGTCAGCGTTTCGCACCCCCTTAATAATGTCTTGGAGCGGAATATTCATCCGGTGCGTAGAGTGATTTAGCACGCTCAGGGGGATGTTCTTACCCTATATATAGTAATAAATCTGCGCGGGGCGCCCTGCACTTTGGCAAGCTCCGAGGCTTTTATCGGAGCTTTTATAGTTTCTGCTGATATTAAGTCGCGTATCGTATCTCCATATTTTTTCGATTATTTCCTTAAAATATATATTGTCCTGACCTAAATATAGAGAAACCAATTTAAAAGTAGCAGTACACTATAATTTTTAAAGCCCGGTTACAAGCTTTCTGCGATTAATCATAAACGCGAATCTTATCTCTTCACGGCTACAAGTACAGCAATCTCAAATAAAAATAGACTCAAAAAAAAATTTCTAATCTAAAGAAACTTTCAGATTACACGCAACCAAACCACTTATCATTATCAAACAAACGCTCTAGCCCCTTCATTAAATTAAAACCCTCTTAAAAGCAAAAACAAAAAAAAAAACAACAAGAACCTAGAAAAAAAAAAAATCACTCCTACAGCAAGTACAAAGGCCAGCGCACACAGGATCTCCCTGTAACCGCTCTCCCTCTCAACGGGACTCGATCCTTATCTCGTTGTTTTTTTCTCCATTATGCCTGCCCCCCTCTCCTCCGCCTCCTACGCCTGCTCCTCTCTATGAGAAACTCTAGATCGCGCGCCAGGGGAGATAGGGCGCAGCAGCGTCGAGTTGAAATAATTAGACCTTCCGCGCGCGCGAGCCGCCGCAGCCGCCTTCATGCGGGCTCTCTTATATACGCGCCGCCTCGATCGGGGATTCACTCGGATTTCAATTGTGCCCTCGTCTGCGTGCGCGATGGGAAAACGGCTGCAGCAGCGCTCGGGCTAACGCGCTGCGCTCGCTTCAGCAAGAAATTCAGAGGGATTAGTTCGACAAATCGCTCGTGATTAGGAGAGAGCGCAGAAGCTAAGTGTGTTGCGGTTGCGCGTCGCGAGAGTCGAACTTCGCTCGCAATGGATGAATACGGAGCAGCAGCCGGGGAGTTAGACGCCCGCGCGTAATGCACGTGAGTGATTGTGAATCAGTGCTGCTATTATTGTGACTACGTGACGTTTCGTGTTTCGGTGATTTTTTGTGCATAATTGTTTCAGGCTTGTGTTCTTTGTTCGAAATTTGAATATCAATTAAAATCAATCGGTCGAAATTGCCGGGGACTACTGCGGTGACTCAAAAGGATGTGCTTCTTTAGAATAATTTATGCGCGTTATAAATTTCGGCTGTCCTCTTGTACAAAAGTAGAATTATCGACTATTAAAAGTTAATTCGAAAGGAGGGATCATCTCATATACACAATGCAACATATACACAGAGCAGTCGGCAGAGTGGAGACAAAAGCGATATAAAAGGCTCCGGTTGTTTCTTCTGGCAGCAACAGCGGCGCGCTCGTGAATGGCAGGCGCTCAATTGACTGTAATTCAAAATGATGCAACTGGATAACATTATCCGCCGAATTAATTAACGAGGACTGATTGCTTGATTTATCGATTCCGAATTTAATTAACCCGATCGGATGCGCCTGTGCATGCGCGGCTGGGCAACGAAAAATCAAACGATATATACAGCCATTAATCAGATTTGACCGATTTCTCCCCTCTCTCTTTTTCTCGCCTGTCCTCTGGCAAGCCGTATATACACACGACGCCCGTACATTCATGGGCGACGAGGCAACGTGGCTTTTTACCAACGACACATCGTCGCCACATCATCGAATAATGTATACATGAGTCAATGCTGCGGTATATCGACCGAGCCGCGCATATAAAGTACAGTGAGATATGTTTCGGAATTAATTGAATTACGTCTGGCGTGCGAAAAGTAATAGCAATAAAAAGTCTTAAATGAATGACGAGCGCCCGCGCATTCAGCAACGTGTACAACGATTTATGGAATATTTCCCGTGACTCAACACACTTTACTTACATTTTCACCTCTCTTCGCCCTATACACGGAAAATCCCCCCCGACAAAGTCAATAAAAATAGTCCTCCCGCAAAGCTCGCTAAATCTTTACGATGATAAAGGACGCTTTTAACCCCCCGCAGGCATATCGCAAAACTTTTATCGCCCCCGTCGCCCCAAAGACGCGAGACGAATCCCTCACAAATCTAGCCTCTATGTATATACCGCATTGTCAAACTTCCTCCCTATCTCTTTGGCCGAAGCGCGCGTATCGGCGAGAGAGTGGCGGTCGGCGGTGAATCCATTAATTACCGAGCGGCCAGGCTCAGCCACTAACCAACGTCGCCCTATTGTTTCTGATTGCAGAACGGGGCGATCATCAAGTTCGGCCGGATGCACACCTTCCGATTCATCGATCCCGCGCCCGAGGAGCGCATCCGACAGCGCCTCGACTCCAGCCGCCAGATGGACTACTCGTACGACAGGTAAGGGGGATGGAAAAATTTATTGTATACCGTTGCTGAGATCTCTTATCGATGCGAGAGAGCACGTGCACCTATAGTGTCTTCTTCGAACGTGTCATTCGGAAAAGAGACGACGACAGCTAGCGGTGATGTACCTGTTATGCCTCGATGCGCGCCTAGAGAGAAAGTTAAGCTTCGAGCTCGTATATCGTGCGAGCTGCTTGATGTGTAGATGTGCCAGCGTTTATGTGTGATAGATGGCTGTGCGTCTTTATTTCGCTGTCGCTCGGGCATTACTCGGGTTTTTATGATTTTTGCGCACGAGAATCGATTTTCGTTAAACTATATTGACTGACGCTTTCAAAGTCCATTTAGAACGTTGGATTGACCTTTTTCCCTTGGAATATCGATTTCTAACCCATTAACTAAAATATCTTTTACTCGTATATTGGTCTCAATCTTTCCTTTTAAGACTTTAATTAATATTTTAATTAGTTTTTTTTATTAAAAGAAAAAATATTTAGACGATACAAAAAGTTTTTTTATTTTTATTGTATGAGCTTTCTAAAAAATTATTCTTACTAACTATTAAAGTACGAGGATTTTAAAAGGAAAACATTGGAACGAAGGGACATTGACTCTCCGAGCATTTGTTCTATAATAGAACCACCTAGTCGAAAAGCGTCTCGGCCACTAGCGCACGAGAGAGAAAACATGAGAATTTTTTGTGCCTAAGTGGTTCCACTACATATGCTACAAGAAGAATTGTCCTCTTTGTCCCAGTTTTTCCTAATCTTAAAAATAAGTTGAAATAAAGTGCAGACCGTTATACGAGACTTGTTGTGTACAAAGGAATGTCAAGAGTTCTTTTTTTGACACTAAGACGAACCATTTTTGTATAATCTCTTATGTAAAAAAAATGTTTAGACTCACTAAATTTGGACCTTGATTTTAACAATTGCTGTAATTTCAAGGAGTATTGTACAGTGAAATTTCATACATAAATGTGAAATATGTATAACAAACAATATTACACTGCATATCAGTACTCCCACGAAATTTAATCTTTTTTAGTGCATGTTCCCCCGAGAGTACACAAAAAAATCCACGCTAAAAAAGAATATCGACCGTTTCTTTCGTCGAACAAAATAACAAACTGCTTTTAACGAAAATCGAACTTTTTACTCGACTTTATTTTCATTAACTTTTGAACCCACTCCCCGATATATTTTTTGTTCATTTTCTTTATTTTTCGTTCCTTTTTTTCTTTTATCTCTTACCTTAACCCCGCGCGCTCCACCCGCACAAATCAGACGCTCGCCGGACAGCAGCAGCCAGCAGGAGCTGAGCTCGGAGAAGTACAGGCCGGGCTCGGGCCTGGGCACCACACCCAACGGAGGCGGCGTAGCCAGCCAGGGCGGCGGCTCGAATCCGCCAAGCCCTACCAAGTCGGCGGCGGCCAGTCCGCGCAGTCCGACGCGCGCCAGCCATTCAGGACAGCCCGAAGTCACCCACAACTACGAGACGACCTTCGACCTCGACGGCAACGTCGAGACAGCCAGTCTAAGCAGCAGCCGTGATGGCCACAGGTGAGTTTGGCACCTTTTCAAAATCCTCTGGAGTGCCGGATGCAGCAGACGCGCGCAGCGGGCTCGCGCTTAATCGCGTTTCGAGGATAAGGGCTGGCCTGACGGGGGGGACAGTGTAGGTGATGTCATTGATTAATGGTTATCGGTTAATGTAATTTGTTATCATGTGAATGCATTTTGATTTTGACAATTTGTATTTGTTGTAGTTACATTGTGAAAGTAGGTCATTTCTTTTTTTTTTATAATTCTCTCGTTCGCTGCTAAAATTGAAGCAATTAATTGCAACTCTTGATGATCTGCGTTCGAGTTTTTTTCTTCCGTACCTTTTTCTGCAGACTATTTGACAGAGTTAAAATTAACTTTTATGAGTTTCCAACTGCATTTCCAATGAAAAGTGTTAAATATAAAGTGAAAAATAAAAGTAGAAAATAAAGGCTTTTAATTTTGTGAAATTGCGAAAATAATTAATTGAATCATTTTTAGTTTTTTTTTTTTTTATTTCCAATGATAAAACAATATTCAGAGATTCTTAAAGTATTTTAATTTATTTAGTTAAATTGAGCAGATAAAGAAATATTTATTATTTTTTTTATTTACTAATGAAAGTCTTTGTGAAATTTTATTTCCGTTTGTCACTTTTCAATTTAACCAGTATGAATTTGTACTTAATAAAAAAATTATAATTTTATTTAACTTCAATTCCGCGCGCATAAACGTCAAACAATCACTAAAGTCATTTCCACTAAATGAACATTTCGCTGCGCAGCTGGCTCGCACATTCACTCTTTTCCGGCATTTCCCCGATTTTTCGGTTTACAATATTTGTTTTATTCCTTTTTATTTGTCACCTCTCGCTTACTGTAAACCCTCGTACACTAGTAGTAGAAAAAAGACAGAACGATCACTGATACGATTGGAGGACAACTAAATAATTTGCAGGTAAGCCGCACAAGTAGTGATTGTAGTGATATCATCGTATAGATGTAGGTGTACATACGCACTGAAAAATTATACGATGCAGACAGTCCGCTGAAATTTTACGTGACAATTTTTATTTATGTATGCGGCTGTTATGTCTGAATGCCGGATTTGTTTTGGTTCGACGCAATCGATTCAGAGAGTGAACGGTCTTTTTTTAGGACTTTAACAATACATGTTTACATGTTGCGTAAACGGAGGAAAATAAATGATGGATCGATTTGTTTTTATTCAGGTTTATAAACCGTATACAAAGTAGAGTGTCTGAGTAAGTTGTTAAAGTTTCAAATTAAGTACTAGGTCTGGATTAACGGACTTAAAAAAGGTGAATGAAAAATGAGCGCAAGATAATTAGCGCGGCACAATATAGCTCTCTTCTATTGAAATCTGGAAGCTTACAATATAAGACAACGAGACAATGGGGAGGAAGATAAGAAAAGTGGATAATACGAAAAAGAAGGCTTGAATAATCCATTCAATTTTTTGAATTTTCAAGAACTCTCGAAAGCACTTACGTGTCTCGCTTTCCAAAGCGAAAAAATTATCAGCCTTCTTTTTTTTTCAAAATAAACCGCTCCCCTCGTAATAAAAAGATTTCACAATTAATCTGCTTAAAAAAAATACTCCCTCTCTGTAATTTAAATAAAATCTTCTCCTCATAATAAAAATCTCTTCAAAATCCAAGCGAAGACCTCTCTAAATTTTCAAAACCTTTAGCCTCATCCACAACTTGATTCTCCCCAGACTATCCCAGTACGAGCGACAGCAGCAAGTGCAGCAGCAGCAGCAGCCGCGCGGCACCGATCCTATTCTGCCGGCGGTCCTCGAGTTCCTCGAGGAGACGGAAGAAGCCTTCTTACACGCCGTCATAACCGACGTCGAGCCCTCGGCGCCGCAGTTCAAGCTCGCGCCGACTTACACGCTCTATCTGGCGGCGCGCTATCGGGCCAGCACCCACTACAGGCCCGAGCTCCAGCCGACCGAGCGAGCTCACAGGCTTACCGTCATGCTGGCTAATGTTGCTACGATGATACAGAGGGTTATACAGGTGAGTGTTTTGATTATTTCTGTTAAGTCGATTATTGAAGTTTTTAATTTCATTTACTTTGATAGATGTGGTGTAAACAAAGAATTATGTATTTACTTTGTTTTATTTCGTAATCCTAAAGAATTAATAAATTTTTCAAATATAGTTAGGCAATTAGTATTAGTTATGTTTTTTATTGACAAGTTGAAGAAGGACACGCGTTAAGAGTTTTGTTTTTCTCCAAAGTCGTTAAAATGTTTACGCGAGAAATAATTAAATAGCTCCATTCTGAAACTGGCGAACAAAGGCTGTTAAATGAAAATCAAGCTTAATTGGAATAACTTAAGGTAAAATATCCCCAAGTTACATAATAACTAAGGGTCAAAATTACTCTGGAGCTTCCATTATTACATTCCACAAACGGAGAGAGCTCTTCGGCCGGCATAAATATTTAAAAGCGTCGTTGGCCTGGTTAGCTTGAAATTTACACTGAGCAAAGATGAACTATTACCGGTGCGAGAGCTCGCTTCGCGGCGCGGTCTCGCGCTTACATCGATTTACCCAAGCCGCGCTTAGCTTAGCGCTTAGACGACACGGCACAGTTTCAACAAAGATAGGGGGATAGAACTGCAGCTCCACTCAGGGTAGGAGAGAGGAAGGATCGTTTATTCACGGTACATCCCGCTCCTCGGGAAAACTCGGCAAGTCGCATCGAGTCGGCTTAGCGCGCGCAACCGAGACCCGCCGGCTTTCGCCTCCTACACTCTCGGATTTAACAATTATTAAGGTGAGATAGAGGCCGGCCCGGCTACAGGGGGGAGAGCTGGGTTATACGGCACAGCGAGAGAGAGATACGTATCTTCACACACGCGGGCGCTCCTTTGGTCTCTCTCTCCGAGTGCGGCGACACGCTCCCTTTCTCGCTTTAGGGGCCACTTGGCTCGAGGAGCTATAAGGCCTTTACGGCGCGAGAGTTCGCGCGCTCAAGCTCGAGCTTTGATATATAGGTGCACCAGCTCGCTTGCGCGCGCAAGCGAGCTGCTGACCCGGGGAAAATGCGCTTTGCACCCGCGTGCGACTAAAAACTATATAAAGCCGGGGGACAGGGGGAGGATAGCTTGTGTGTGCGCCCGAGATTATCACACGCCGGGCTTTCGGATCGGCGAGAAGAAAGAGGAGATAAGTGCTTCTCTCTAGTGAGCTTCGCTTCGGCGCCGAGTCGATTGATAGCTTGATTTTTCAGGGCGATACGTTTCACGCTGAGAGATTTTTTTTTTCGACTTGATAGTTTTTTTATGGGATCACGACGACGGCTTCGCGTTTTAGTTGGGTGACGCGAGAGGGTGGAAATAAAAGTGTTGGGCTAGTTTTTGAGAAATTTTTTTATGGTTTCAATTTCGCAGCGAGGGTATTAAAATTTTCAGCTCGCAAGTCTGACGAAATTTAAAATATGATTTCGTTTTATTTTCGAAATAAAAGTTTTACACGAATGAAATATATTATGATAATTTAATATAATCTACGGGATTCGTTATATGAATTTCGTAGAGAATTGTTTTAATTTAAAAACTCGTCTGAAAGGCAGGGAGCTAATGATAAAAATTAAGTTAAGCACTTCAAAAAATTGGAACGACTTGACATCCATGGAGAAATTCAACTCTTACAACCATCTCTACACTGCAAAATTTTAGTTGCAATTACCATAACTTTACTAAAGTTTATTGTAACTCGAGTCAACCCAAAATTGTTTTTATTTTATTAAAAGTCTTGAATAAATTTAAAAAATATATTTCTATTTCAATAAAATCTTATCGTTTATTTATCAAGAAAATGCCAATCATTATATTATTATTACGTTACTTTTTACGGATTATTTTTCTGAAAATAAAATTGTAAATTGAACTAGAATTCCAGTTTCTTTTACTAGAACTTTCCTTACTATCCTAGCGATTTTTCGCAGAATATACTTTGCATAACTCCCTATTGCTTTCAGGAGCGTTACATGGACGCCTCGTCACTAGCCCTCTGGCTAGCCAACGGATCCGAGCTGCTACACATGCTAAAAAGCGACCGACACGTAGGAGCTTTCTCGACTCGGGCGCAGGACATCCTCGCCGAGGCCGTGCACACGGCTTTCGACTCGCTGGTGCGCTGCGTCTCGCTCGAGCTCGCCCCGGCCATGTCTCAATTCATGGCCGACGCGGACGAGCCCGCCAAGGAAGCCGGCGTCCTCCAGATCTTCTCCAACACGATGGCCCTGCTGAGGCGCTGCCGCGTTAACGCCGCCCTTACCATCCAGCTGTTCAGCCACCTGTTCCACGCGATCAACGCCACGGCCTTCAACGCCCTCGTCTCCAACGGCAATCTCTGCGTCAGGTGGTTCGGCCGCAGGCTCAAAGCAAGGCTGAACGCCCTTGAGACCTGGGCCGAGAGGCAGGGCCTCGAGCTGGCCAGCCAGTGTCATCTGGCGACGATCATGCAGGCGACGCACCTGCTGCAGGCGCCCAAGTACAACGCCGAGGAGCTCGCGACCCTCAGCTCTACCTGCTTCAAGCTCAACTCGCTGCAGGTGCGGGCGCTGCTGCAGAAGTACCAGCCGGCCGCCGACGAGCCCAGATTGCCGGCCGAGCTCATTGAAAATGTCGTTAGGGTGAGTTATCGGACATTTTCGAATTTAATAATGCCTTATTGAAAAAGGAATGTTATTTTCGGTTTTATTAAAGTTTGATAAAGTATTCTCATGAATTTTCATTCTGCAAAAGTAATTAAGAAAAGGATCGAGAATTTAACACTTTCTTATAAAGCTCGCGTGGTAATATTAATATTAATGAAGGAAAACATAAATAAAATATCATAAATGATGCATTAGGTGGCAGAAAGCGTAGCCGACCATCTGGCGCAGGCAGACGGGCGCAAGATCCGGCTGGAGGAGGAGCCGACGCTCAATCTGGCGCTGCTGCTGCCAGAGGACGGCTACAGCTGCGAGGTGATCCGAGGTGTGCCACCGGGTCTCGCCGAGTTTCTCGCACCGCTCCAACGCGACGGGCTCTGCCGCATGGCAGCTCAGCCCACGAGCAGCGGCTACTGGACTATCTACATGATCGATCATAATAACGTGAGTTTATTAGCTAGTTCGCGAACGCCGCTGATAACTGTATTTTTAATGTTAGGACTACAAATGAGTACTTATTTTTTTTATGCACGCAGTTCCGAAGCCCCAGCGCGATGAGCAACAGGTCCGGCGGTTATTCGGGTCACGTGGGACAACCTCAGAGTCAGCCCGAGATACAGATTATCAAGCTTCATAAATCGACCAACGGGATGGGACTTAGCATAGTCGCCGCAAAGGTATTATAATAATTTATGGTTCTTGATACATATGTTTTTAAAGCAAGATTGATATATTTTTTCAAATTAAAAAATTTTCCTTTGTTATTTATTTAATTTTTATTTAATTCTAATTGCTTTAAATTGAATTTTATAAATATTTTTGTTTAAGTATTAATTTAAAGTTTACTTTTAGAATGTTTATAGATTTTGTTAAACTTTAAATAATTCATACTTATAGGGAGCCGGTCAAGACAGACTTGGCATTTACATCAAAAGTGTTGTTGCCGGGGGCGCAGCTGATGCTGTAAGTTCATTAAGGATTTATAATTTTTATTTACAATCGATAATTAAAGCATTAATTAACACGAACTAACAACAAATAATCGATTTCTAAAACTTTAGGACGGCCGGCTTTCTGCGGGTGATCAACTTCTCAAAGTAGATGGACAAAGCTTAGTTGGTATAACCCAGGAAAAGTGAGTCAGCTCTTTAAATCCCTCTATTTCGAACTTTTGAAAGTACGTGTTAAAAATATTTACTATCTTTCTGTCGCAGAGCTGCCGAGTACTTGGTTCGCACAGGTCCGATTGTAACACTGGAAGTTGCGAAACAAGGAGCGATTTATCACGGCTTGGCGACGCTGCTGTCGCAACCTTCTCCTATAATGACCAGAGGTAAGTAGTCCGCGACGATAAAAAAAAAAGCACAGTGTTGGTTAAAAGGGACTTTTGTAACCAAAGGATATATAAAGCACTCACTGGTTAAGGGAACAGCTATGGGAAAAGCTTTAATTCCTCTTCTGCTTCCAGCTATATGCCTCTATTTATACATTTTTTTCTAATAACCCGTATTAATTCACTGAGAAGAACAATTTTATACGCTATAATAATATGAATTACTTCGAATTTATTTATTTAAATCGATCAATATATTATTAAATTTAAAATACATGTACATAATTCATTTGAGCGTTTTCAAATAAAGATTTAAGACAAATTATGATTATTCAAATTAATTATTAACATCTTATATGTAAAAAGTTTTCTCAGTGTCAAAAAAAATAATTTCAATGCTTTGCTTGAAAAGTGGATAACGCCAATAAACTAACGCTTTAACTAACCATTATTTTTCATGCAGCCTCTAAGGCACGACCAAAATCGGAACATTTTGACCCTCCCAGACTAACGGAGATGGCCTCGGGCCAGGCGTCCGCCTCGCACTCGATGGGCAATCTCTTATCTGTACCCCGGCACTCGGCCGGACAGGTCTACCACGAACAGTACGTCGACAATTGGGATCCTCAACCAGGTGCGAGTATAGCCCGCGTCAATTCCGTGTCTCAACATCGCGCGAACGCGAGCATGCCCTATCGTAATTACGTAGCCTCGGTCGCGAACAATCCCTACCAAACGTATCAACAGCAAGTTCCAACCAGACCCAACAACTTACTTACCGTCTGTTCCAATAACATCTTAATGAGCCGTAATCACACGAGTCGTATCAACGGCACGGACATTGGCGAAATCTACGCGACCAAAGCAGAAGTACAGTATGAGGCAGGCGCCCAGTCGCGTTTAGGTCATTGGCCTGATCAGAGACCTGTCATACCCCTGATACGCGAGCCGCAAAACGAGACGTTCCTAACGATTCCGAGCCAGTACGCCGACCGTTATGCCGGCACCCACGGCTACGCAGCCGCTCAGCTACATAGCCAACCTAGTACCCAGCAGTATCAGCTCCCCTCGACGAGTTCGAACTACACGGCGCAATACGGCTATTATACCGACGACAAGACTGAATTAGTGTTCCCGGCGGTGAGGAGCCATACCCAGGGCTACCTCGAAGCGACCGTCGACGAAAGCCAGCTGGAAAATCCGGAACAAACTTATTGCGCCTATCATGCGGACCAAATAAAAACGCCACCTCAGGAATATGATGATAACGAGAAGGAAGACGAAGCTTGCGCTGCCGAACGGGATGAACAAGAAGAAGACGTATCTACGGACGAGAAATCAGCGGACAAAGCTTGTTCAACTGAAGAAAATAATCATTCGTCTGGTACTCGTGATAACTCTGACAGTCCTTCTTTAGAAACCGAAGCTACTGTAGTACCCACTCCCAAATTACATACGGTCATGCCGGAGTTAAACCTTGACCTTAGCGGATTGAACAGTAGCGATGTTTCAAGTGATGAGGAATCTAATCCCGAAAAGTGCTGGAAGTCACCAGAAGAAGTGCGCCTCGGTTGCGGTAGAGTAGCTGCTTTAGCTAAACATTTTTCACAACTTGGCGAAGCAGGTTTAATCAAATTTAAGTCACGCAGATTCGCAGGCTCGAGACAGTTCATGTCAGAGCCAGATATAGCCTCGCCATCGAGTAGTGATACCAAGCGACGCACCAGAGCTAGTATAGAAAAATTCAAGTCGGAAACTGAATTACTGAAATCGGATAAAAGCGTTGCGACCACTCCTGAAAAAGAATGGAGCATGATACTTTTGGATATACAAGCCAAGGGATCATTGGAGTACAAAGAAGGGGAAGAAGAAGAGGAGGAAGAAGAAGAAGATGAGGAAGAAAAAGAAACAAAAGAACCCGAAACTAAAAGCAGTTCTAAATTATCTGTTGCCGAACAGGAGCAAATAATCGAACAATTAAAAGAATTTGCAAATCTCGATAATGCAGATGCGCCTCTTTTCATACCCAACAGTTCAGAGAAGACTAGCCCCGAGAGCGAGAAACCGAAGCATTCTCGAACTCTGATCGCCGGAAGTGTGCGACTTGAACACTTTCGTAACCACTCGCTACCGACGATCTTCAGTACTCTCAATGTCTTCCCTGAACGTCGCTGCAACGGACCCTCAACGATAGTAGCCAAAGGAAAGGTCAATAGTCTATCCAAATACTGGTCACTAAAGGATCTTGCATCGAGCGACGAGCTCGACTCCAATCATACGTCGAACGATGTCCTTGATGAGCGCGGTGAGAGTCCCGGTGCCAACAAGTATGCACTTTTTCCTACTTGTTCGAGAGTCGTTTCGGCACCAGAAATATCCGATGATCGAGACGAATATTCAGCACCCGGTATTATGATCAAAAGCACAATATCTATTAACCGTAGGAGAAGTGACGAAAGCGCAACAGCTTCTTCTACTAGTTCATTTCATTCTTCGGTAAGATTGTCAAAAAGTACAAATGATTTATCAGGAGATAGTTCGGATGATAGATTGAATGATCGAAGCAAGTCGTGGGAAAAACTAGGACACACATGCGGCAAGAAGCATAGTAGATGTTATGCCAAATGGGATAAAAGTAATGGGTGTAAAAGAGGTAGCAAGATTGTGATGGTCAGAAGGAAAGCTAAAAGCGAAATGGACGTGTCAGAGAGAAAGCCCACACCGAGATTTGAAAAGAGAGATTGGATCTGTCGGGACATACCGATGCTCCAGCAACGAACGGAGAATCAAACGGAATCGCGTAAGCCGGCGATGTGATTTTGAGTCAAAGGCACTAGATGTCGTTCGTTTAGTGCACCTTGAATGGCCTGGTTCAGTTTCAGTTTTGACACGATTCGTTATTCATTATTTTCGTTTCGTTTGACTTAGATATTATTACGGTTTCGATCGTCCGAATGCCAAGAGTTTGCAATGTTAGTGTTCTAGACGTTTATATTGTCCTATATAGCATACATATGAGTCGTACAATCAACAGAGGACAATACTTCTCTTATTTTTTTGTAGAACTGAATAAGCCATGTTTAATTATAATTTTCCTATAAACACACGTATGTAAATACGTTAAAGGAGAAAGTGAGTTTTATGTAGATTGTACGCCTTATGTATTTTGGATCTGCGCAATCACATTCATAACTTTTTAATGCTCATAACATGGTGAACGTTAATATGCCTTTATCATTTCTTTTTAAACATTACATTTTACGCTTTAATTCATAATTAAAAAATTATTTTCGAGTTTGGAGTTACATGTAAATTATCAAAAATTGCTTTATTATTTTTAGCCACTCATGCCCGTATCACTCGCACTTACTCTTCATTTACAGTAACGATTCTGAACGGTGAAGATTTTAAAGTGACTCCAGTTTTGACTAATAATTTATCAACCATTAATCGTTGTACTATATGTACAGTTCAATTTAGTTCGTAAGACATGCCCTCAAATTGTCGATAAATGTAAATATAAATCATGACTTTATACATTAAATGTCCACGGCACGTTCGCATGCTTATTCAATAGGAGCCTTCCGCGAGGCAATTTATTACGTCCCCCTGTATACATATATACATATCATTCGCACGAGCATGCGACAATTAGATGTTTAATGTTGTGCATTTGTTCTTGTGCATCTTGTTGCGCGCTTCACCCGCAGGTCCCCGTCGCATGAGCGAACGCGATTTACCGTCGCGCTTGGGTCACGACGCGCCTACTCCGCAGCAAATACACAGCAGCAAATCGGTTCCCGCTCTTCACAGTAAGTATTCACGCGGTGGTCTCATCTGTCCACCAACACATTTACTACACACACACGCTTTATGTGAAAATTATATATGCAGCGAAAGCAGCACACTACTTCACGCTTTCCTCACCTTCTCACTCTCACATGCACATGCACACACATCACAAATATACACAAATGTACACATGATTATGTATATATACGAACTGCCACGCGATGTGAGCTCCGACTTGGAAGTCGTCGTCGCTGTGGTTCTCAGTTATTGGTAACAAACTCTGACTATAATGCTCAAATGGAACAGATGTAGGAACCGAAGGCAAGCTCCAGCACGAAGTCTTTAATCCTGGCTACAGCAGGGCCTCGTCGAGCAACAGTGTCACGCCGCCGGTCCAGCCACCACCCATGCCAGCTATGAACGGAGCTACTTCTCTGCGATCAAGGTGAACTAATTATTTTTTTTTATTTTTTTAAAACATACACTTTTGTAACATTTTTAAATTCTCGAAATATTAAATAAATATAAATTGATTTAGAAAATCTGAATTTTAGTTACCCTTTCGTACAGAAAAAATGTATGCTTTTATGAGTTATTTTAAAAAAAATTATTGAAGTTTTGTATGAAAATTAAATTAAACAATATTTTGAAAAATTTCTAGTTATATGTTTACAAAAGTTTATGTGTCTGAAATAAATACTTTTTAACCTGTTTGGCACTATTTTGCACTCGAACGAGTTTTTAATTGCCATATTTATCCTCTTAGATCGAGCCATAATTTGCATGATCCAAGCAGAGCAGGTACTTTGCCGCCCAGCGGCTTGTCGAACAGGCAGCAGTCTTCTCCTAATTTAAATCCGAATCATCCGCATGGACAGAACAGCTTGCAGAGTAACGAGGCGGAGAGATTCTATCAAAACTTGAGCGTGTACAGGAATCAGGATCCGCCGACGTTAAAACAACAGCCAAGCCCTCCTCAATCTTCTGACGACAGGTACTTTAATTATTAATCACAACATGTGTCTTCTATATTGAGGTCATCATTTCCTTTTTTTTGCTTTTGAAAAACATTTTTAAGTACTGGTTACTAACTTTGATTGTTATTATTAAATTATACCATTATTAAAAATACAAATGTTAATAGTACGAACTAGATAAAGTTTCAGATAAAAATAGAGTTTAGAAGAAAATAAATTTTACTTTCATTTGTAGGAGCCCAATGCACGTTCAAAAGCCTCTGTCAAGAGGTTCCGAGAATGCATTGAACAGAACGATTCCTGACATAGGCCAAGGAAAAGAAAGACCGATGTCAGCTTATATGGCTCAAGGTCAACAGCAGCCAGGCTATCCTAGCCATCAGATGCAGCAGCAACAACAAGGTCCTCCAGTAAGATCACAATCCTCACGCGATATTATTCGCCAAGAAGCTAAGCTCCAGGAGATGCAAGAGGAGGTCAGAAGACGAGAGCTTCGGGGTGGTCCAGCCACTGGACCAGCTGGTGCACCTATGGGCGCGTACCGCACGAACACATACAATCCACGTACCGGTCCTGCTGGTCTCCAACAGCAACAGAACTCGATCCGACCGGGAAGACCGCTTGGCTCCACGCCCAACTTAGGGCCCACCTCGCCAGGATACAGTCGCCAACCAGGACAAAACTACGGCTATCTTCCTGAAACCCAGCAGTACAATCCGTATGGCCAATTTAATAAACCATCACCTCAGCAGCAGTATGGTGGAGCGATGAACCGGCAGTATGGTCAGAATGGACCGCAGTATGCCGGACCAGAGACTGAAATTGGTGGTCAGTATACTGGTGGTATGAATAGATCTCATACGGACGGCGAATTATCAAATGATATGGCACCAGCGAGACCGGCTCTTCCACAACAGTCGAGCAGTAGTCCACCTCCTCCTGTGCCCAATACCATGACACATCCATTGTTCAACAAACAGTTGGATCCCTCTTCTAGGTAAGATTATTAGTTATAATAGTAATGTAATACTAGAAACGAGAATCAAATCAAGTTACAATAGTTAATAATTATTTCTTTTGCAGATACACTGCAAGCATGCAGGATCCTCCTAGAGGCGGATATTATCCTCCAACTTCTGGAAATTCACAGCAACCACGACAATATCAGTTTAGTGCCACTAATCCATGGCAGAGAGAAGAAAGAGAAAAGGTACTTGACTATTCAATATCTATTAAATTTAAATACTTTAGTTAAAATGAATTTTTTTATATCACATTAAAAAATCGTGTAATTGTAGGAACAAGCAAGACGTAGAGAAGCTGCACGACAGTGGCGTGATCAGCAAATTGCTGAGCTAAGCGCTCTACCTCGTAGAACACCTCAGCAAGAGGAACAATTACGAGCCCTTCAACTAGAACGAGATTTCCAGAAGCGTGCTGAAGAAGCTGCTAATCAACAGGATGATGACGAGGAGGGCAATGACCTAGAGAGTGAGAGCACTAGCAGCAGCCAACGGGTTCAGGGTCTCATTCGTAGCGTCACCGCTCAGGATCGTAATAACCAAACCAGTAATGCGACAGGTCAAGCAAGAGGAGCTTTATCGCCACAGCCAGTTGCCAGCCAGATTCAGATGACGAATGTGCCGATACATACAGTTAGCAGTCAACAGGGCACTATGACCAATTCTACTAACAATTCTGGCCCGTCCTATACTCCACAAAATCAGAACCTTAGTAGTCAAACGACTGTTTCGCCATCCTCTAGTCAAAAAGCGAGTATGGAGGCTGCTCAGGCGAATGAAGATAGGGAAAGAATGCGCCGTATGGAAGAGCTCAAAAGGCGCCAGTCGGAATTTGACGAGAGTCAAAGAAGAAGGCAAGAAGAGGAGGCGCTTAGGCAACAACAACAGCAACAACAACAGCAGCAGCAACAACAACAACAACAACAACAACAACAACAACAACAAATGCACGCACATCAACAACAGATGCAACAAATGTACCAGCAGCATCAATCGAACTTGCGCAATCAGCACCAGCTGCATCCCGGCATGTTGAGACTAGATAATCTTGTTATCGAGGAACCCAGTTCACCAAGTAAGTTTATATTTATAAAATTTCCGTTGAAAATTTTAAAGTTAAACTTATTTGTGATTCATGACTTAATACAAACCTATTTGCAGACTCTGGTAGCGAGGCTCCGCCACCGCCTGAACGAGGATCAAGCTATGCGGTCATGTCGCAGCAAAGCGCATTACGATCTAATACTTCAACGACGTCAAATTCTTTGCTCGGATCTCAACCCACAACGATGATAAAAAGAGTATCATTCCACGATCCCAATGCTAATACAGAATCACCATCACGAAATAATACGTCAAACTCATCAAATATTGTAACCTCCTCATCGGTAACGATGGATACTATAAGAGAAGATCCAAATGTAAGTTTTTGTAAATAGCATTCTTTTAAAAATAACACTAACCATATTTAAAATTTACTGTAAAAATAGAATTTATAAGTAACAAACGTTCTTCATATACGACCAACGGAAGATAAAGTAATGAGGTATACCAAGGTTTCGACGATCCACTGATGGTTCACTATCCATTTTTTTAATGCATGTGGCAATGTTAACCTTATCAAATAAGCTGTATAATCATCTTTGCTCCATCGCCCATCATAAATCGTTGTAAACATTATCATTGCCATCATTGCAAGCGTGTACTGAACTTGATCGCAATCTTGTCCAATTTATAATGTGTGTTTTCCTGATTGATTGTATTCATGAATCAAAACTGACGATCGAAACCATTCAGTAGATATTTATTTTAGAAACGTATTTATATGTGTTATGCAATAGTAGATGTTTTATGTTAAAAACTTGTTTAGATGCACTATTAACTAATTATTTTCTCTATAGAACTTCATAAACGATGCAGAGATGTTATTAGCTTCTCCGAAAACACCAGAAGGTCCCGGAGGCTTATTTCAAGGAGCGACACCTGGCGTGATAGGCGCTCAGGAAGTCTATAAGTTAGTATCTTTTAATAAATCTTTTTAAATAACTATAGAAAATAAAATAAACAAACTGTCGAAACACCATGTATTACGCAAACTGTGTAAGACGATCTTGACAATATTGAGTTTTGGTTTAATAATTACTGATATTTCATCTTAGGGATCCAAGACAAAGAAGATTGGCCGAGAAACAGAGACAACAACAGAATTCGCAATTGGGTGCCGTGCCAGAAAAACTGAGTTTTAAAGAGAAGATGAAGATGTTTGCCATGGAAACCGGAGAAGATGGTACTCCTAGAGACAAAGTGAAAATTTCAAGAGCTCAGCGTGAAATTGATAACATTGGCAGTCCTTTGAATTCAAATAATAATAATAACAATTGAAGAGAGGATTGTGTTTTGAACTATCCAGTTGTGTAAATATCGGAGTAAATTTGACTGTGTGCTTGGGTGCACGACAATCATGATAGGATCATCGAACAAGGATGTTACCGTTATTATTTCAAATTTAAGGATGAAGATTATCCTTTGTTATTGTTGATGTAAGCAAAAGTATTGCAGTTTTCTTTTAAGGACGCGTTTGATAGTGAATATTGTGCAAGTAGTATAAAGTATAAAAATTTATAATTTTAAAATATACATTTAAGGGTACAATTCATCCAATAATGATGAATCCATTATAAAAATGTTACTTTATCTTGTAAGTTTTTGCAAGTATTAGTACCCTATAATAATTTTAATTGTTTACTGGAATATTTTTTTAAACTTTTTATCTAAATTGAAGCTTTTGTTTTTTAATAAACTTTGATAAAGATGTCTCTATAAAGTTTAATTTTGTACTTTTTTGAAAATAATTATTTGATAATTTTTAACATTTATGTTATATTAGTTATACAGAATAAGACTAAAATTAAAATAAGAAATTAGTGAAGTCTATAAAGAAGTATTGCGAGATTAAAAGATAAAATAAAATAGATTATTAGAGGATTTCTAAAATTAAATCCTTCATGTATATGTATTTAATATTTATGTACGTATGGTAGTATGCATGTGTTATGTCACTCTATGTACATACTAAGAAAGAGTGATAAAAAAGAAAGCGATTGCGTAGTACCACAGAAGAGTATGTCATTTGATACTTACATTTATACAGAAACAGATCTGTGTGACTCAAATTAATGTGGTTTGAGAAATACAGATCACGATGGGACCTATTTATCACTCCAAAAACATACTGTATTTCGTGCATTTAAGGACAAAAGACATTGTTTTCTTATTCTTAAAAAAAAGCATTACTTATTTATACATATATTTTATAACGTATATCGTTTGTACATGATATTTTAAAAACAGAGATAGATCTCGTGCAACTATCGTTACGTGGTAACAATCTTTACATTTTCAAAAACTTTAACAACTGTTTTTGTATTTTAAGAGAATAAAAGTCACATAATATTAAACATTTTAAACTACATAATATAAAATATGAAACAAAGTTTACAAAAATAAATCGAATTTACTGTGCATCTTAATCTGTGGCATTGTGAAATTATTTCAAAATGAAAAAAAGTATAGAAAAATGAAATCAAATTACATAAATAAAATAGCAATATGGTAGATATTTTAAAGTCTACCAAATATATGTTGTTTCAAAGTAAAATCATGTCTGAAATTATCTATATAAATACATACAGTATGAATATACATTATATAGATAAATCACAAATTTGCGCAGGGACGCGTGCACGCAAGTACACTCACATATATAAATATATTATAGATATACATTTAAAGAGAAACGGATGAGAAACTTACACCATACTAAATGTTTTAAGTAGAGATGCGACAAATATGATGATCATTGGGCAAAACTCCAAAGAGCATAAAGCCCGCGAAAACAAAGCATAGCAATATTAGCGTATAAATGTTGTTAGTTTGAAAGAAGAAGGCGAGAGTGAGAATAAAAAGCAAAAGCGAGAAAGTTAGGATTTTGTATCATCTAAAGTAGATTCGGTCTAAATGCAGACTGCAGTGGCAATAATCTAACTAGCATAGGTTCGTTTTCGCGTTTTTTGCAGAGCGCAGTAGCCATTACAATGTACGAAGAACATTCCTCGCGATTCAACGAAATGATTCGAAAAAAATTTTTAAAAAGAGAGTAACGAAAGGTTAATACATAGTAAAAAAGCACATAAAATGTTATATAATTAAATAAATAAAAAAAAAAAAAAATTAAAGTCGTCCCGCTTGTGACGATTTACTCGTTTTCAGTGCTATAGAATATTCGTCTCACTCTGTAGAAATAAAAGATGCAACTGTGAAAAATTTTTCTTCGAAACGAATTGCAAGAGGTACCGATAAATATTTCGGCAAATTGCGTTATACATGCCTGTGCGTGATGTTTATAAGTAGACATAATACATTACTTCTATTCGCGTGATTTATCAGCGGTCGTAAATTACGTAGAAAGCGAGCTAATTCAGATTTTTTCCTTTTTTTGACGCGGACGCGGGTCCTAAACTTTGTACAGCGGATGCATTCTGGATATTGTATGTGATATAATATAGGCCTTTCTTTCGAAGCGAAAGATCATCGAGTATGTGATTCCCGATTCGCGTGTGCAAACTTTGTTGAATTTAAGTGGATCGAAACAATTACGGCATGCGTACCAACAGCACGGGAAATGATGGACCAAGCAAGATCGTTGCGTCCAGAAAAAAAAAGAAATATTTTGTTTATTGCTTGTTTTTTCTTTTTTAATTTATTACTATGTATGTAAGAATGATAGTCTCTTATCTTTCTCCATTAAGACTTTTAAAGATTGAGAAAAAGAGATTTGTATTATGCGAGCAGCTGTTGTTAAGTTTTTCGTATAAATAAGCGGGAGGAAAGGCGCGGGGAAAAGTTGAGTGAGAAATGCGTTTAAAGCTGTAGGGAAGATTTGTTACAAAAAATAAAACGATTGTTGTGTTTTCAGGCCTTATGCAGATACTAGAGTTATACGTGAGCATTGACGGGACTTTTTTTATTTCCATGTTGAGTGTGCGAAACAAAAAAGATGAATTTTTGTTACATTTATTGGTCCCGATCGTTTGGAAGAGTAGCGAGATTTTAAAAGGGTAAAAAGCACTAGGTAAGAAAGAAAAATGTATAAAAACAAAATGTTAGCATCCATTCACGTAAGTTAGTTACAGCTAGAAGCAGCGAAGTAATGAGCTGGAAAGCGAATTAAAAAAACGGTTACGTCCCTCCTTGTTGTGTATAGCAAACGTATTTGCACTATATTTTGTAAGACTTTTTAATTGTCACTAGAAAAGATGATTCTAACGAGCGATAAGGTAGATTCCTTTCTGAAACGCGCGTCATCCGATTCTTCTAATTAGTATATCTTATCTACATTAATAACTATGTATATCAATTGTAATTGTAGAAAACACTATATTTTTTAATGATTGTTCATTGTGTCATTACGCATTATTCAGATATGATATTGATGAGAATTTAAATAAAATAAGTATCGAGCAAAGCTCATTTTGGATTTTTTAATACCTCTCTAATCACATCATAAACAATAGAAGTATTTCAATTTTATGAACATATCAAGCGCTTTAATCATGATTTTTATCAAATCCCCATTTATAGTGTCATAACCATTTTACATTGAATCTAATATAAAATATCACATTTACATAATTATTTCCATTGCTTCATCCGTTAAATCCTCTTATAAAATATAAATTATCCATGACCGATTTTGTCAGATGATTTGGCTTATGATTGATTGCCTCAAGCTTGAATGTACTGATTTTGTTTATCGTTAATATTTAAAGTTTCTTTATGATAACCATGAAAGAGTATGCAGCAACGAGTGATCTGCTAATCTGATCAGTGCACAAAGGATTGCGCAATCGAATATTCGCGCCCTCGCGAACCTTTCCACCGTTCCCGACATCCAGCCAATCCTCAGCTCTCTCATAGTTCCGCTTTTTCACGCAACTCTCAGTACCGTGCATGTAGATACATATATAAATATAGTCCACATATAGGTACGTTGATCGCGCACATGCGCTCTTGGAAAAGGGAGGAAAGGCGAGAAAGAGAGAGAGAGAGAGAGAGAATGCAGTATATATAGACAGACACATGCGCGTCGGGGTGCGCGCATTTTGCACCGTCTCTCTCGCTCGCTCTTTTTCGACGTGTCGCTCGCAGGTCGCAGAGCAGCAAGCAACTCACAGCAAGTCGCGAGAGAGCCTCTAGTCCGTGGACCGGGAGCGAGACGGCTGTATACCGCACTTATACACCTATATATCTATACATATACGCATATATACTCGGTAGTACCTATAGCATATACAGCGAAGAAAGAGAGAAAGAGAGAGAACGACGAGGAGGAATTTTCAGTGGAAGCATTCGTGCGCGAACCGGTCGACTCGACGGACGCTCCTTCTCTCTCTCCGCAGTCTTTTAATCTTTGCCCAGTTTTACCTTCAGCCCATTGCGATCCTTCATCCTCTCCGACTCGACAACCATTCGGACGCGTGCGCGAGCCTCTGCGCTTATTGTTTTTATCATCGACAGCACTGACTGATTGCCAAATCCAGGAGAAAAGCACGTCGATAAGCGCAGCGTCGAGAGAGAGAGAGAGAGAAAGAGAGCAGCGGCGCGAGCTCAGAGAGAGCCGCGCGTTGCCAACGGGAGCCGGCGGACGGACTCCCTCTTTTTCTTGTGGTGTTTTTTTGCACGAATCTCAAGGAATACACACTCCCAAAGCAGACATTCTGCACGTCTATACACAGCTCCCACCGAAGACCGGTTTCGCTCCAGCTTCTCTTTCTCCCAGTGAACACTGCAGATATACACATACACACACTCGCAAACCAGCACAACGAATTCATAGGATACTAGGAGGGAGAGGACGATAAGGTACACAGCCGCCGGCGCTTCGAGGGGAGGTGAGCTGCTGGCAGAGCGACTCGTCCATCCGGCATTCCAAGGTAATTACTCCGCTAATCATTAATAATCAGCGCGCGACGCTCCTGGCTCTCTCTCTATCTCTCTTTCTGATTGAATTATCATGGCGGCGCTCGCAAACTCCGGACAGCCTTCCGCGGGTCTATGCCGCCTTTCTTCCGGTGCGCGCGCGCGCGCGGCTCTCGTATCTCGCTTTTTTTTCCTGTGTATACCTACTCTCTCGCTCGCTCCCTGCGTGCGCGAGTCTAAAAATACCCCCCGGCCGCCGGCACTTTTCGTCCTCACGCGCGGCTCTCCTCTATCTTTATCCCTGCGCGAGCGAGCGCCGCGCGCTCTCCCACACGACTTACATATACATCCCCCGTTTCGCCGCGCGCGCGCTCGACGAGGATCCGGCATTGACACAGCTGTTTTTGGAACTCTCCGATTTTGGCTTTTCTCGTTCGGCAGGCTCTGACTGTGCTTGTGGGACTCTAGTCATGTGTGCTGGAATGCTGTCGTTCGTCTTGTTTCAGCTTTTTCTCGCGCGGCTCCCTTTTTTTTTGCGCGCGCTGCTGCGGGTTATTGCCTAGCTCTGCAGTTCTAGTAGAACAGCAACGCTGCAGTATTCTATAGATGAGCAACTCGGTTATTCGTGGCACGTTGCACCGATTTATTTTACCATTTGTCAATCGACAAATTCAATACTCCAAGAAACAACGACACTTGCTCCAAAACGTAAACTTATTCTGCAAAGAAAACAATACATCTCTATAGGAAAACATTTCATTCCCAGCTAAGATTGATCAGAGCCACAGCAAAAAGTTCCGCTCCATACCCGCACACACATACACCCTAAGCCCGCTAAATAATTGAGCGTGTGACTAGTTCGAAACATCCCGGCGCGCGAAGCGGGAGAAGGGCACGGCCGGCCCTTTTTTCCCCGGCGTGATTATACGAACCTTACACAAATCAATAAACCGCCACGCGCTTTACACTGGCCTCAAACGTGCGCGCGGGCTCTTCCTCTAACTCTACGCCTATTCCGTCTTGCTATTTCTCTTTGCGAATGCTCCGCTGCAGCCGTTTTGCAGGCCACTTCACTGATGCGAGCTTTGCATGGAGGGAGTACGCTAATTTAACGAAAGCCCGGGGGGCTAGGGACTCCTAATTATCTTGCTTTTGAACAAGTAGGTGCTATTGTTGTTATTGTAGAAGCGGGAATGATTGCTCAGAGCCACGTGCGCGTTCGCGCGCTTGTTTTGTCTCGATATTCTAATAGGAGCGCTTGTTGATATTTTTGTTGAGGCTTTTTACGAGCGGCATTATTTATGTTTGAAAAAAGTTGCGTTGCTAGCGACAATTTTTTACTTTGCTGTTTTACGACTGTTTGATGCTTGGTATGCTGGGGTTTGAATTTTTACGACGAACGAAACAACAGGTTAAATTATAAATAAACTAATCATAAATTATTGATGAATAAGACAATTTTATAGTTAAATCTCTGATTGAAAAAGCAAGACGTAAAAGTTGAAAAGAAATTATTTGTCGACCTAATATCTTATTCCTCTTTCTATATATACATCTGAAACATCGAATACACAAAGTTATTTAACGGCATGCAATATTCATAAATTTTCATTTTCCAACCGGCAATTCAGATGTAAATAACCCCGCGTATTGTTAATTTTAACGAGTAATTTGTCTCTCCAACTCTCGTATTCTCCAGCGGAATACGTACACAATATCACCCAAATACATTCATGCAGAGGCATACACGCCGTTATATAATCAATTAAAGCTACATGAAATTCGCAGAGCACAAAGTCACGCGTAACATTAAATTGCTCCGTTTCCTAGGCAAGTATTTCAAATTAGGCTGTAACCGCCGGCAGTAAAACACCCCGATCGATCGCGCGCGCCGCTCAAGGGGTCGAAACAATTTCAAAAAGAACTAACGGCTCTCACGGGAAGAACTCGGTCACTATGACGGCTATTCGTCCTTTTCGAGTGCTTTTGCATACGCAGTGCTGGGGAGGTATAGGTGTGCGGCGATACGCGCGAACTCTAAACTCTATTAAAAAACGAAAACTGGTTTCTCGTATACTCGCTATGTAGAGATAGTCGAGACTTCAAGTCATCTGACTGAGCGTTTCTTTTTTTTACTTGCATTCTTTTGGTCGGTAAAACAATTAACGCGACAGGAGTCTAAGTGGAGAGCGAGAGTCGCGCGAATGGGAAGGTGATAAAGAGGTTCTAAAATGTTGGGCAAACGATACGTCGACGTTGAAAAGCTGGTTTTGCGTAGTTAGGGGCTGCATTACTTGGGAGATCGAAACGCTCGAGCTGATTTTATACGGTAATAACAAATGATAAAAATGAAGTATTTGATTGATAGCGCGAGAATAAGTCACGGTGGGTATAAGTCATCGCAATCTCAGGAATTTGTCAAATTTGTCATGACAGTGTAATTATGACTACTGAATTTTTTTCCGTTATCATACTTTTATCGGTCTTTATAAATGTAACATTTTCCTAGTATATAAACGATAAGCTTCTAAAATGTAAACTTGATTCATTTCTGAAAACTGGCTGACTACAAAAATGCAAAAAGTATTTGTCAAAAGATTGAAGATCATTAACATAATTCGCAGAACTGTAGTGGGACTCGTTCTGCAAGTTATTATATGTTGCAAAAATGTAAAAAGTAAAAAAAGCAGGGATATTAAAAATTCAAATTAAATTCAAAATCTGTCGTGTCTCTCAGCGTATATTTTACTATCAATCAAAAACCTTAATTAATTCATTATAAAAAGTTTATTTAATACCTCATTAATAACCTCATTTTTATTCCCATTTGTAAGCATCAATACTATTTATGCCTTAAAGAACAACAAAATGCCTGCTCTTTCTTATTCTCAAAAGTACTTTTTGCTCACCCTACTGAACAGCTGAGAGAACAAATCGCACCTCTTCGCAATTTGGCGCCGACCACCCCAAAATCCCCAATCATCATTATCATCACACCAACAATAAAAAGCCCAACCCAGCGATGCGTTAAGATAAAGATACCCTGATTGATAAAGCTAGTTTGCTCAGGGGGAATACCATGTAGACATTCGCGCAAATGGCACAGCGTCTAGAAGCTTGGCAGACGGAGAAAGCGAGAGAGGCGCGCGATATGTTATCGGCGTGCAACGAGACTCTCCAGAGTTCGTATTATTACACCTAACATTGTTATCTTAGGTGACGAGTCTTGAAATACCGGCTTGATATTATCGCTTTAATTTACGGCCAATTGCCATTGTGATTAATGCGGACAGAGACGCTTGCATCTATAATAATTTTATCGCAGCTTATATCGTTTTTCCGTCGGCGCTTCTCCGTTACGCACGCGATGGTGCGAAATTAGTAGCGAGCATTTTTGTATTCAAGCGGGGATGTGTTCTGTGGAATAAGAAAATTGTTATCTAATGGAGATATCATACCAGGTGTATAAATTTATTTTGAGGAAAATCAATTTTTAAACTTCTAAGATAATATCAATGAAGATAATGTAAATAAATAATGATTTAATTGTTTTTCTTTATTTTTATTCGATTTGTTTTCTCGGTTTTTAATTATACTTTTGATGATTATTAACATTAATTTCACGAATTTATCAAATTCATCAAAAATATACTTATCTATAGTTATGCCAGAAAGCTGCGCAAATATAACGTCAAGTAATACGACTGATTTGCCAAAACAATAATAGAATAACTTAAAGATACATATTAAAAGATGGGTGGAAAACATAATTAAAAGAGTTTAAAATTATGTATGACCATAATTATATTGACTTTTAGGTTTCAGGTTCTAAATGAATTAATTAAATGTTAGGTTTCAGTTCGTTTACTCTGATCCCAGGAGTACCTCTAATATTAAAACATCAATTTTTCACAAACATGAAAAATGATCTTAATCAATTATCTTAGAAAACCGCAGATATGTAAGTACATACGCACCGCTAAGCGTGGTTATGTAAGGTGCGCGTATACGAGGCAGAGAGCAGAGCTTGCATCTGATTTTTATTTCGTCGGCGCGCTGGAAATATTTTAAGGGGATCGAAGATTCGTCTGATCCTGATGAATTCTGAGAATAGCAGCTGCGAATTACCGAATGCCGTGAAAAAAACTTTAGCTGAGATATGGATGAAGTTAGGTTAGCGCAGTGAAGGGGAACGCGTTTCTCGTGAATAAGTAAGAATTTAACTAATGAAATATTTATCTTCATTAATAGTACATAAGTCCTTTGCAGGTTTAATCAATTTTTTTTAATACTTAATGTTATTTACGCCATTAGCTGAATACATTTTTTGCCAGCTAACGCAATTTTATGAAAGCTAAATATTTACCGACATTCAATCTAATTTGCCAAATTTGCCGTTCATAAAAAGCAACGGGCCAAAACCAGAGAAAAAAAACGTCTTACGTAATCGAGCGTTCCACCACAGAAAAAAGCAGCACTTTCGGCTCATAAACCCTTCCGCCAAATAACAGCCTTCTTCCGGAAAAATTCAAGAGAAAAGCCCGCAATTTCCAGTATCGAATTGTCGTTTTTTACCTCTCAACGCGAACCGTATATGTACAAACTCGAGCCACTGTCTAGCAGAGGTGAGAGGGGCTCTTTGAAAAGGAAGGGATTAAAACGTTCTGCGACAGAGAAAAGGAGAAAAGAAAAGCTGAAAAATAAAAGAGACGCAAAGAAAAGGAAGAAGCCGGTTGCCGCTGCTGTACTTGCCCAGGTTAAATGGGCGAGTACGTCCACTTTTCATCTTTTTGTCGTTTGAAAGCTGCGCCTTGGGTCCACACGGCGCTAGCAAAGAAAACAAATTTTCGAGTGTATAAGCGCGTTTTCGTGTAGGCTCTTACAAAGCTATTATTAAATGCGACCTTTTTTTCATTTAGCTTGTGTAAGAATTTTTCTGCAGCATTACAAGCTTTTCGTTTTTAACGTCATGCTTTTTGTACGCGCTTTTTGCCAGTTTTGTTTTGCAAATTACATAAAACTGTATTTTAAAATTATTTTTAATTGCTTTTTAATAACCTCGCTTGGCTTACTATTTATATAGAAACTTTTTTACGTGAAGAGCGAAAATCAGCGCGACGCGAGACGCAATTTTTGGCTCATTTTCCGCTTGTTTACGTTTTTTCGGAGAACCGCTTACGAAGCCAGAGCTTGCATTGTTAACCGACTTCAACGTGACTCAACCAGCAGAAGAAAAGTGTCAGCTTCCGCTCGATTCCGCTTCGGAAAATCAGAAATTTTCCACATCCAGCCGAGAAAAATAATACATTAACGTCCTGCAAAATTCACTTCGCTGCATAACTAAAACCACTCGTATTTCCTTGTTTAGTCAATAAAACGACAAAAACGCCGCGACCGAACGAGACACGCGAATCCGAATTAAAATAGCAAAAAAAAAACATTTGAATTCGGAATGGACCCAGGAATCGCTCGATAAGCGAGTTGCCCGCCTTCGCGGCTATATGCTACAAGAAATCTTTAGGGGCGCGCCTGTTTCCGCTCGGCCTGCTCTTTTGGCAGGGTGCCAAATTCGATCCTTCAAACCGAACACTCCTGGCTACGCTCGGACCGTCTCCTTCTTTTTCTCTTGCTACTCCCCTACTCCTACGCGCCGAATAGGCCGTCTTCGGGGCTTTTCTTTTCTCTTTTTTTTTTCTCTTTCGCGAAGAAATATCACTTTGCGAAATGGCCGCTCCGAGGATGAAAATAGATGACGCCGATAAAGTATATTTGGGGTGAGGTTTGACATTGAGAAGTGGAACGTTATTGCTTTATCATTCAGGATTTTCGAAAAAAAAGTGTGGACTGTTCAATACGAGCTTTAGAGGCGTAAAATGTAAAATTCTGTCTTTATATGGATAAAGCATCAGAGAAGTTATTAAAACCGTAAATTTAAAATGTTTGCCTAGAGAGCTTAGCCGTAATGACCGGCGCTTAACATTTTTATTATTTTTTATACGCGCTCGTATACTTTCCTACAAACAGGCGCATGAATTTTAATTGAAAGTTTAACGACGACTACGCGTTTACAAACATCCCCAAGCAGCACAGCAAAATTACCAAAAAAACTGCAATTAAATTCAATTCAACCCGGCCCGTAAAAACCCAAAATAAACCCCGCTGAATTAACCGCGCATAAATTAGAGCAAATGCATTCACACCTACACAGAGTAACTCGCAAACTCCTCCGCAAAACGGGCATCTCTCCTCCATGTCAGCACGGAGGAGAAACGGCCCTAAAGTTCCCAAGGCTCGTTTGCATTTTCGGCGACCTTTCCTACTCGCGCCTAAGGTCGATCGATATCCGGCTCGGACGTCATATTTTCCCTATATACAAACCTACAACGAGCTTCCTCCAGCTATCCATCCAACGCTTCCTCGGATGAATTATAGCCAGCCTGCGGGATGCATTGCCAGGCGCCGCGTCTGGCATTTGCATTTTTCTCTCCTCGGTTATATGCCTGGCTTAGGTATCTGCGGCCGCGCTTCTGTTTGCGGTTAACGCGGCGATATGTATAGAAAAGAAGCGCGCGAAAATAGTATAGTGCGCGCATGACGCATATGCCAACGCGCGGGTTAATGAAGTTAATGGCCCATCGAAGGTGCACATGTGTATCGGGTACCGAGAATTTACGGGCTGGCAGGTCTAATGGAAGTGCCGAAGGTATATACACAGTGGGCTGTATGCGCTTGTTTCTTCTTTTATGCATATTGCTCGCTCGAATGCTCTAGTTACGTATTGCGAGTCGTTATTAGCCGGTGTTGTTTGGTCTCGTTTAGAATGGGGGAATAGAATTTTGATTTATTCGTTTGTGGGTAGGAAAGCGTTTGTGTTGGGATTGATGACAGATTGAAAAAGTAGTGATTATTGCGCGGGAATTAATGACAGAAATTATGAGGCTTATTGGGCAAAAATGGTTTGTTGCGCAATGTTGTGATGGAAAATGAAGTTTGTTTATTTTGGACAAGAAAAATCGGATAATGTTACGCTCGTGTGCAGAAGCGTGTGTTATAAGATATTGTTGGATGATTATTTCTGATGTGATACAAGAATAGATAATAAAACTAATTTATTCACAGTAATTTTATTATTTAAAGCGTCTATTGTTGTTAAACGCAATTTAAAACTTAAAAAGCTTGAACATAGATATTTTTGTAGCTTAAAAATACAATATTTTCAAATGCAAATAGGCCTGTATAGCATCTAATTGCCATGTAATTACGCAGTTTCGAGATACATCATTTACCTTAATAAACATGTAAACGTACAAAGTTATCGATCGTTATTCAGACAACTATAAATTATGTAAGTCAGCATTTAATCATCATAAGCATCAATTAGTTTTATCAAGTTATAATTGAAATTCATTGAAACTAACAAGATCACATCGCATCTCAAAACGAAAACTACTTATTCCCTTTCTAAAAACTTTTCCCATCTTTCGACCGTTCTAGAAATCACAATCCTCCCCATAAAGAAAAAAAATCAATCGCGCGAGCTTACTTAGCCCGAAGAATATAATACAACATAAACAGTGCCGACGGCGTTGACGTGCGCGCGCGCGTCGTAAAAAAAGTAAATCGATCGCGTAATGTTATGATCGCGACTCGCTCTGCAATATGATTATGCCAAGAGAGCGAAGCAAGCGATATGCGCTAGCGCGCGGGCCGCACATAATCGAACGTCTCTCGCGTTTCATCCTCTGCGTCGCATTTTGATAACTGATATTCTCTATACGTTCCACCTTGCGCGCTCGCGCTCTGGTTAATTGCAGCTCCTCGTTACGTGCTTACTGAGCATTTCGATTCTGTCATTGCCATAGCTCGAGCGTTTGTCCTGTCGGCTGGGAAAACAGACTGATTCGTTTGACATGTAAACATTTGGGGAGGATATTGTTTTCTAGTATTACTCTGGGAACGTTTAATGAAGTGTGTCAGAAAGTGCCTTGCGAATCGATATTTTTCACTGCTTATTTCAATGTACCCTTCGTGACGCTGGATGTCGATCGCTTCGCGTTCAATAATTAAATAAAGTTAATAACGTAGTAGGAATAAATGTGACTTGACGAACGTATCAATTTATTCTGTCAGGACTAATAGATGCTTTTATCGTTGTATAATAGTAGTTTGAACTTAATTTTCAAATTTAGTACAAGCTGAGTGCTAGAAATAATTTTGCTGTTAACGGACCACGTGGGCAGATTATGGATTTATAAACGTTCACAACCGCAATGACGCTTTAAGCGTCGAATCATCCTGTGTTATCGCGGCGCGTCGTCCACGAAGATTGACATTTGCGCAGTCCGATTTATATGTGTATATAAGCTGTGAGTGACGATAAGCTTCGCTGTCATTCATTGTGAAATAATTTGCGGTACGTTACGTTGTTTCGCTGTTCATTTGAATTTTGTGTTTTCTTTTTTCACTATTCAGTAGATTAAGAGAGATAATTTGATAGACAGTTATTTCGTTAATTGAATTTCATGTACCGTTTTTTATCTATTTCTTTTGGAATTAAAAAAGTAATTATAATATATATTAATGTCGAAAAGTCATTAAAAATATGTAACTTTTTTCCTGATCGAGATAAAACTCATCGATTGCAAAATTCGTAATTGTAATAATTTAGGCACGCAAAACTTTTTGTCGTGCACACAGCGCTAGCTCATGTACATATTTCCTTTTTGGGGCTTTTGGCGCCGATAAGAGATTCACTCTTGCGGTTAGGAATGACTTATGAAATTTCACGTGATCGCTGGGTGTACGGTCCGCAAGTGGAAATTTTCAAAAAGATTCTTTTGCGAATAAATGTAAACTTTTAATGCTCATAACGTGCGTCAATCGCCGGCTGATGATACCGCGGGGTCTAGCCGGAGTTGACCAAGTGTGGCGCCTTTCGATCTTTGCGGACTTTATATAGATTAATATTATCTTCTTAATCCGCTATACTATGTTTAATATATCAAGTATTTTTTGCAATAATTTCAACCGAATATTCGTAAAACTTCAATTCTTAGAAAATTTAAGAAAGTTCTTCTAGTAAAATCATGAACCCTTTTAATGTTGAAGTATTTAATCATTCTTTTGATAATGGAATTGACTGCAAAATTTCATTATATTACGTTTTTTGTTTTGTTTTCATTTAGAATCAAAATTATCTATACAAAAAAAAAAAATACATATATAAAAGAAAGTCTGAAAACGATATTGTAAATCGATAATACATAATAGTGCATTGTTCAACAGGCGAGAAAATTAGGTTTTTCTATGCGAGTATGTTTCAGCATGAGTGACAGTCAAGGGGGTGGTGAAGGCCAATGGAGATTACTGCCCCCTGTAGCGGGCAGGAACGGAAATTACTACTTGCTGCGCCAAGAACGGTCGGAATTTAAGATTTTCTGTGCGATTAACATGCATTAAAAAAGAGCATTTTTTTACACGAGTTATAGCAAGAATATTTGTTCCTGTAAACATAACATAAGTTTTCCCTCATAAATAATGCAACAATTAATATTTTACTTTATTGCGCAATATATTGTAAATTTGTTTTAAACGGACAATAATAATATTAAATTTTATAAGTTGATCGATTACTTTTTAATGTTTGATTATGGCCGTAAAAACTCAATTATCAGAATAATAGCTTAAGTCTTTTATTTCTGGAAAAAATGACATAATAGGTGTTGGAACCAAAATCAAATACATTTATCTACTGTTACTTCTGTGGAATTATTCAGAAATCTTTTTAAATCTTGAATATTAAAATGTACTATTGGCACTAACTGTGTCTCCTTATGTTGAATTATTGCAATAACTATTTTGTAAAAGAGCTTAAAGTTCGTTGAAATTAATAAAATAAAATAATGTAATAGAATACATTTATCTGTGTTCGTGATCAAAGTATATTTCAATTTTTACAATTTTTTTTAAAAGTAGTAATTGATAAAAAGATGAAAATTTTCTTAATTTCATTACTTACATAATCTTTGTTTGTTTAAGTGATGATTTGAAAAAAAAATATATATTAAGTAAGGTAAAGTGATTGAAGTCAATTTTAATTGATAGTTAGGCTTAGCTTAATTCTGGCCTTGAAGTAATCATATGCAAAGTTAATGTAATTCATTATGATGATAAAGCTATCAATTAACGATATCGGAAGGAGATAAACCGAATACCTTAAATATTGAAGACTGATAATTCGAAAAAGTCTGTATCAGTTACGCAAAACTATCTTTACCAACACAATGTATTTTGATACTCATGACGGAATAATATGAATGTCATACATCCTTATCTCTCTTTAAATACACACATTCACCCAAAAAAGACGACCTTCGCACTGTTTCTAATTCTATAACACTTTTAACAACAGCCTCCAAACATTATATGCGCAGTAAGCATCGTAATCTGTTAGCAAAGAAATGTGTCAATAAATAGAAGCTTCCACATAACCGTAAAACCTTCGCGACTTCTCACATAAAACGGGATCCACCGAAAACTGCTCAACCAAGTATCGATCATCAAACTCTCTTATCGCCGCAAAAACTCGCCGCGTGGACATTCGCGCGAAATTGCCAAACTTCTGCCGACTAAAAGTTGCTTGGCAAGTGTCAGTCGCAGCCGCTAAGTTTGCGGAGATGCCGCGAGAGAAAAAGGGGGGTAAAACAACAAAACACGTTGCACAACTCGACTCGTTGTATTCCTGGGGGGTCGACGATTGCACGCCCGCCTGCGGGGAAGCACGCAGTTTTATCATGTTTTAGGCCTCGGCGTGTCGTCTATTCCGAAAAGTCGGCGTTTAAGTGTTTATACTGCGTATCAGCCGGCTCTCTGCGACATAGTGGATAAGTGAGTCAACTGAGTATTTTTACAGGTTTATTCCGAATAATTTTTGCGCGCAGGAAGTGTTTTGTATGCTAAACGTAAATATACGTTTGCATTTCAGCTGCTGCGTATTGTTTAATTTTTTTTGCATGCATTGTTGTATTTGAAAAATGCGAGGCGGATACATTTATTTCAAACTTTTTGAAGTTTATCTTCGCGCTCGATAAGGCTTTTTTGATTCATCGTCTTTAGAGTAAAATTCGATTAATTCTTCAATGATAATGAAGTTTTTAATCGCGTTGAAGTTATGGAAAAGTTGAATAACACTTGAAAGACAAGTCTCCAAAAATAATTCAAATCAGCAATCCAAAAAACATCAATGCCCACGCGTAAACGCGGAAGATTCCAAATACCGTTACGCCGCTCTCCGCGCGCATAACAAATCCGTCCTCAGATCTCGAAATAAAATTGTCAATTCAAACGTCGCTGGCTCTATACCATCCGCAGACGAGAAGGCAATTTCCTCGAGTGCGCCGACACCTGATTTATATACATCAAACCGCAAGACGCCAGTGCAAGACCGCTGCGCCGACTATACGAAGCCAGAGCTCAAAGAGCCTCAAAGAGCGAAAAAAAAAAGGCAGGAAAGAAACACAAAAAGAGCGAGACGTCACTGGTCACTCGAGGGGGTAGCCAGCAACGCTCGAATTTATCGGAAACCAGCGTGCGCGCGCGCATTGGTAGGTGTGGGGGGGAGGGGTGAGGTACGACCGGCGTCTGTTACTACTGCGCGCTTGCAGACTCCAGTCTGGCTTCGCGCCTCAACCTGATACGAGCTCCTCGACGCAGTCTGCGCTTAGCCGTGTTTGTGAGAGAACAGTTGGGTGCGCGAGCGCGCGAATGTGACGCGCGTCCCAGAGAGAGAGAGAGAGAGGTATTTTCAGAAAGCGGCCGGTCGACTTGTCAGCCAGATCCAGCGTTGAACTGCGGCACGACGACCTTGAACGCTCAAAGCTCCCGATCGATCTAACAAAAGCCACGAGGTACGCCCACGACTTTCAGACGAGCATATAGAGCTTTTCTTAATCAGTCGGCATCGACGCGTGCCGACAAGTTGTAATCCCTCCCCGAGCGTCTGGCTTTTTTTTTTCCTTTTTTTTGCTCGTACCTGGGTATTGCTCTGTTGAGCAGTAGTGATGTGTAGGTTGTTTATTTTAGGGAGAGGGATGTATTTTAATGAATTTATTCCTTTGATTTTTTTTTATTTTGTGAATAAGTAGAATGTATGAGAGGCTAGTGTGGAATATTTTCAAAGTATTTTTTTTATTACGTAACAACCTCCAGTAGGGCTTGATACGGCTTTATACGTTCACAGTGATTTTCTTTTTGAACTAGATTAAAAATTTATGATTGAATAATTTTACTATATCAATTTTTTATTTATGCTAATGTTGTGTTTTACAAATATCCGTCGACTTCTTTAAAAATGCAGAATTGAAACTTTTTTTTTAATTTATTTAACATAAGCTTATCGAAATTATCACTTAAATAATCTAAATCAGATAAAAACAAAAATTTCACAAGTTTATTAATAGTTTTATTAACAATTATTTACAAACAAAAACTTCAATTTCGATCGATTAGATTAGAAACCGAGTTGATACTGCAGGGATTGTATACTTATATATATATTTCGATACAAAGGAGGGTCCGCTTACTTCGATTTGCTGCGTAAAAGATGGGTTTTTCTTAGAACTGATTTACATTCAATCAGATTGATACACACAGTAATGCATCAACCGAGACAGATTTATTCTTATCAAGTAAACTTACAAAGCCTTGTTTATTAAAAAAATCATATATATCATATTTCCTATAGAAAAGTATAAATTATATAAATTTACAATAATAATAGCTAATTTAACATACATATATAATACAGTTAACAAAAAATTAAATTAATCGCATAATACTCCTGTTCCAAAGACACCAAAGACTCAACATTCCCCCGCTTTCCAAAGACAAACCAGCTCATTTCCCGAGCGCATATCTCCGCAAACCTCAATGAACTAAAACCGTCAAACTCGACAATTAGTTCGCGCGTGCAACCTTCAACTCACTGAATGATTCCCCGCCGCGATTCAATATTCCGCAACTACACACACACAGAGCCGGCGGCGGCAACATCAGAAATAGCACTCGCGCATGTAGGCAACTTCTCGCGCGTGAAAATAAATAGGCGTAGGCATCTACACGCTACGCGCTCCTGATATTATAGTAATACGCGCTCCTCGCGCTGACAGAGCAAGACGCGCGCGCTGGCGCACGAGCGCGGCCGATTACGTCGACGCTATACTGAATGGGGTCGCCGGGGGTTGCACGCCCACGCGGCTCGTCGCGGAGAAATCGATAGCGTTTTCACGCCGGGAGAGAGAGAGCCGGATCCAGCGAGCCACCCCCGCACACGCGAGCGCCTGAATTTTTCTTCCGATATATTTCGTGGGCCTGTATATCTGCTTGTTGGGGTGGTGATGTGGAATTTTATAAGGAGAGGGGGTTGGATTATTAGGGAGTTTCGAGGACAGTCGTGACGTAGCTGGCGGGAATGGGAGTTGGGGGAGTTTGACTGACGCGGGGAGAAATGAATTTCGGATTTCGGCGGTTTACGGAATCTATTTTATCGGCTTGACCGGGCACGCTGGATGTGTTTGCTAATTAGGAGGAGTTTATTGCTGGGAGAGGAGGGAGGGTTGTTTTATTGGTTTTTTCGAGAGGGTTTTGATTAACATACTTTTCGAGTTGTTGTTACTCAATATTGCCTAATACTCGTTCATGTGCAATATTAGTACCAAAGTTTCCTACTAGCACGTGGAGTTTAGGTGAGCGTGTTCGAGTTATCCTGTATCCACTTATTGAATAAATTTATTTTTAGATTTAATTATCAATTTTCAGGGTAATTCGTATTTTTATAGTTTTCCTCAAATAGATATCCAATTTTACGACCTTATTTGTAAATAAATTTCACATTTTTGTTTCTCAGAATTTTTTTTTTATTTTTTCAAAAATGCCGATTACGAAATAAAACTGTGGATAAATTGCAAATGAACAATCCCAATTTGTTCGCAATTGCGCATTACGAAATAGGAACAGCAAAGTAAAGCCAGGAATTTTTCCATTCCAAGTGGTTTTTTTAATTTTCTCTCAATACCACCGGAGGAGCGCATTTTCAAATTGAATGCGCGCATCACGCCTCGATTACATGGCCTGAACATTTCCGAGCCCCGATCGCCGATGTAAGTAGATAAAGCCGCGCAAATCGATCCTCTCGATCAACGTGATTTGTTGCAGCGGTAAAATGCGTAAATCGCGCACTCGCGCCTTATCAGTGCGCCTCCGTGCTGCTAGACTCGCTGCGCAAAGGAGGTTAATTCCGCGATCGCGTCACACTGCTTTTTTTCCTCTGCGTTATCTAATCGAGACGCTCTGTGTATGTGTATATGATCCCATGATCCCATTATGCAGAACCTTTTTCCTGCTTGGCTCAACCCTTAGTTACGCGCTCGGTTAGTTATATCGGTTGGACTTTGTATTGAAGTTAATGAACTTTTTTGAATAGGCGTGTTTACTTTTTGGACTGGTTTTAGAGAATGGAATGAGTAAGTTTTATGATTACACAACTTTTTCGTCTCTTGCGTTGAATACGGAAGCCGTGTATTTTGGACGAGTAATCTCAGCTTTTTACTTAGAAAGATTAAAAACTGTTTTTATTTTTTTAAAAATTGTGTGCTTTAGTATTTACGAGTTCCAACGAAAAAGCTATCAAATTAATGTTATATAAAGTTTTTGATGAAAAATGTCATACGACTTTTTAATATAAAGTTATATAAAGTTACTTGGTAAATATATTATAACTAATAATTACTATTTACTCTGTTTCTGTTTTAAAAAGTATCGAATATTTACGTAATCGAGTAATCAGAAACACTATAATTATGGGTTTTATAAGTAATAAAGCCTTGATCTTTTGTTTTACGTCACATAAAAAACTTGGAAATCAATAAGCAGCAGCTGTGATGCATATAAGAAAAAGTTGGCCAAGTCGTTTATTCAAAAATTTTCTTGAGTTTTATATATACCGAATGTCAAGATACATCATTCACGAAAGCTGCCCTTCTTTCTTTTCGCTTTTAATCAAGACTTTAATAATTTTTCTTTCATATTTCCGTGACACCATTTTCTATTTATTTTTCAACAAATTAATGATTCCTACACAAATTAATTTCTAATATATACACAACAAATTTCGACATTTCAAATCTAAAATAAACCCCAAGCCAAACAATACCTCGATAATCAGATTTCGATAATCATCCCGGCAGATCAATATCATAATTCCACAAACCCGCTCTCTCTTCCTCGGCTTTGTGATCCAATTACACTGAAGTGCATCTGACCTGTGTGTATAAGCTCTCGGCGCGGGGTACACAGGGAAAGCAATCGTCTACGCAGCTTTTTTTTTTTATCTATCGGCAGAATTGATTGTCTAGACGGGCGAGCTGCGCACACAACCAGCCGGTGCTATCTTTCATGAACTTGTTGACACATAATCGTTTGCGTGTTCGTGGAGGCACTCTTTTTAAAGAGAGCTCCGGCTATGTCGATAGCGCAATTGAAGTAGGTGCATTGCTTAGTCATTGCTTCCGCTCGGCGAGTTTATGAAAGAATGATTATTAAGATAAGTGTCATTGATCTGCAGTTGGAAAGAAAAGCCGAGAATTATTAACCGGATTTTTTGAAAATTGCTACCGCGCTGTTATTTTTAGTGCTTGAATGTACAATAGCTTAATTTTAAAGTCGACCTACATATTTTATGTCTCAAAAGAATGTTGGATAAAAAAGGTGAAGATAGTATGCTGGTACGTCGACGGAAGATAAATATAATTTTTGTATTTTAAACGTCTTGTTTTATCGTCTCGTGTATTTTTAAACGTTCAAAGGTACAAATAAAGCGAGACGCTTTATGAAATCGTCGTCGATAAATTTATCAGCAATAAATGTTCTTTGACATCGGCGGATTTGGTTTAGCAGTTTTATTCAGGAGAGCGTCACAACAGTGATAAAAAGTGAAAACAAAGTCTGAGCCGTCGAAATTAATCATTAAACAATTTTAAAATCGATCGATTATCATTAATTCGGAATACGTAATGTCTGCGTTTAATGTTACCTTGCACTTTCAATATCAAAAGTGAACACACTACTTCATTCATTCTAACAAGTTTAATAACCCATCTTCTACATTGTTAACCCAAAAACTAATAACTCTTCTTCAACACTCAGCACTTCATCCTCATTCAAACTTGAAAAAAAACATCTCGCCCACCCAGCCAATCCACCAATCCTCCCAGCTTTCCTCTTGAAATCGCATACACAGCAAAACGGCAAGCGCAAACAACTCGTGAATAATTGCTCTCTTTCGCGGAGAGTTCACTTTCGCCGCGAAAAAGCGAAAATACCCGGCGCCGTTCTATTTTAAAGGCGCTCAACCGGCGTCCATCGACCCATCCCCAGAGCGAGATGCGGCTCGCTGTGTATGCGCCCACGCGCGAGCTCACGTGAATAGCGACGTCTTACGTTTTTGCCGGTAGCTACTCTCACGGCGACAATGACCAGAAGTGGCGCACGGCGAATCGCGTCTATAGGTCGCGAAGAGAGGGATAGCTCTTCCCGGGAGGAGTGCAATCGATAACTCGCAGCATCTAGATGGCTGTGTATAGATGTGAAGCTTGGATTACGTCAGAGGAGAGAGGAGCTTTGGAATTAGGTTTTTTCTTTGTGTGGGAAGCGATTTTGATATACACTTGCGGAGGATTAGGCTACTAGATTGCAGAAATGTAGTGGAGAATGATAAGGAGTTTTTGTTAATATTGTGGGGCTTGTACGATTGAGAACTGTCTGTTCACTCTAGTCATTATAAAAGCCTGATTTTGCTGAGGCGGCGTAAAAACTATTAATCCCTTCGAGTTTATCATGACAGTATGTGCTGTAGTTTTTCGTAAAATTGGATTATCGAATGCGAAAGGTGAGAAGAAAGGCTTCAATTCCAACGATACGTCCACGGCAATTTTTATCCGCAAGATTTTCTATAATGCAGTATTATAACAAAGATTTATCAAATAATATTAAATTTATTTGAAATTGTAAATCTGATGTTAAGGCCACAAACAATTTATTCAAACACACCTCCTGCGTGCTATCTAAATCGAAAAACGCGAAACACCCCCACGAAGCTCTGCATATCTAAACAAACGACTTTCCATTTAACCCTGACCAGCAAAACCAACCTGCAAAAGCGTCATGTGCAGGCCGAGAGCAATAAAACAAAAAGGAAGTGGCTGCGGATTTCCTCGCAAAGGGGTAGCAGCTCTCTCTCTCTCTGAACGTGCATAATATCAGCCTGACGGAGCACGAGAGGCTTTTATAAAACACGGAGAGTGCGACCTTCTCAGGCGGCATTTTTTATTTACATAACCGCGGATAAAAATCTTCGCTTCCCGCAAAACTGTTTCCATAATATGCATTATTACGAAGCCGAGATTCCGAGTGTGCCTTCTACGTGATCGTGAATATACAACGTCGACGTATGTGTACTCTCTTTTTTTCCGGAATCCAAGTCTACGCGGATATGCCAATTTTAGCGCCGAGTTAATTAGCTGCTTTTCTTTTGAGTTAATTAACGCGGAGCCGGCGTTTGAGAGTCTTCATTTGTTTTTCTGTTTGCAGTCGGTAGCGCGACGCTAACGCGCCTCTGTTGTGCGAGAGGCTAAATTATTTCACACCTTTTGCGCCGCGAAGTGGAATGCGATGAATCGCGAAATTTTAATTTATTGGTTAAAAAGGGAGTAAGGAGCGTGGAGGTATATCGTCAGGCCGGAGCGGCGCGCGCCTCGCAAATAGAAAAGGATATAAAAAGCCGGCTTTTTTTCAACTCTGTAGCAGAAGGCGCGCAACTACGTATAAGGAAAAGAAACTGTGTCAAGTGAGTGCAAAATGCAAACAAAGAATTGCAAATCGCTCGTCGTATTGTTGACGAATAATTATAGTTTCATCGGTTCTTTTCGCTGCAGCCGATGAATTCCTTAACTTTTTGCCTACATGCTTTGCAAATCTTCCATTAATTTATTACTATGCGCAAATTACCGAATCTAAATTCACCGCACGCAAAGCAAACTCGCTCGGATTCCAGCGAAGCGCCGAGCCATTGTATAGATAAATGCAAGTTCACGAAGCGCCAAAAACTCCGTACTTATACCCGGCGCAACTGCGTTGCTCTGTACCTGTGCACTCGAGCACAGATGTCGTAACTTTTTTTTGCTACACACAAGCGGTTAAACGATAATCCGTAATTGTCGGCTGCGCTTCAGGCTGTTTTCGAAAAGACGACCAAGGCCTCGTGATGCGCGAGCGCGTGCGCTTCTGCAGGTTTTAGCGCGTGCTACTCTCTTGTCGGGTTTGCCTTCTTTTTTTGCGAGACGTTTGTTTTGCGGCTTTTTGTGCGATTGGTTAGATGTTGGTGTATGTGGCTTGAGTGAGAGAAGTGCATCGAATATTGCAAATTATATAAAATATTTTTATTTTTATAAAAAACTTTAATTCTGGTTTAATTGTTTTAATTTTATTTTGTAACATAAACATTTTAACATGACATTTTTGTAATAAAAATCAAACACTGTTTACTGATTGTCTGTTTTAATGCTACAATGATTTTGGATTATCTGATTGATGACAATCAGTCACTCTTATCGGTGTACTTTTATAAGTCATTAAAATTTATGTAGGTAATAAAAAAATCAAAGAGCCTTTATATTCAAATGACAATATTATCAACTCGTATTTAAAATGAAGATTTATTGAAATACATACAGATAGCTTTTAATTTCTGAAATATGTTCTCAGCAATTTCAGACGCACCGCTTGTTACTAATATTAAATTTGACGTCAACATCTAGCATTATAATTAAGATTTAAATCAAATCAAAAGCAACCGCTTGTAGATTCCGCAAAGCGAAATGTTTCGCATTTCAGACTTCCTAATCCTTTACTAAACTACCAGCTAATCCTGGGGGAACTTAACAGACATACTATTGTACAATAACTGTTGTAACTGTTTATCGCATTGTATACACCTTAGCGGAAAATTAACTAGAGTAAAAACAATTTTTTCCTTGGGAGGTAAAACTTTGTTGTTTTCAAGTTGTTAACAATGAGAAAATTACTGTTTTTGTTATAAAGTAAAAATGAAACTACGCATTACTTTTGTTACGTAGTTCCAAGCGCTTTCCGAATCGGAAATCAGCTAAGCTCGCTATAATTCTCGGACTTTAATTCACTGCAATTGAATACATATTTTTTTCTTCTATTTTAATACGTATTATCGTCGTTTTCATATTAATTTATTTTCATTCTTTTTTTTCACATTCTTTTTCATATTTGAAATGAAAATATCTGATTTGTCTTTTAAGTATTTAAGTATCCAATAATAAGCAATAATATATAATAAAATTATTATTATTTCAAAATCAATTAGTTGTTAAACATTTTTTGAATTTTTAATATTGATTGTACTAAAAAAAATGTGATTTTTGTCTGTTTCAGGTTCTAAGTATGAGCTACGGTGAGCCGTGGTCACTTCCGAAGAAGCAGGGTCTGTACGATCCGACGCTCGAGCGTGATGCTTGCGGTGTTGGCTTCATCGTTGCTATCGACGGCAAACGATCCCACAAAGTAAGCTCTCATCAAAATCTTGTTTTAATACGCACAATAATTATAAACCCGCATTATTTCACAAACATGAAAAAAAAAATTAGCCTACATTCTTCTTATCATATCACTCGTGCTTAACATCCTATCTATCAAAAAATAAAAAAGCGAATATCTTTAATGAAAATAATTTTTTTCTTTTCATAACAGATCGTTCGCGATGCGGAGAAACTGTCGGCGCGTATGAACCACAGAGGCGCGTGCGCCTGCGACAACGATACGGGCGATGGTGCCGGCGTTCTCTGCGCCATACCACATCAGTACTACGCCGACGAGCTACGGTACGTTGCTCGTAACTTTATTAAATTCTCCTGCGAAACTTCACCAACCTGATGCAGCGGGTCGGGCTACGTGACGTGCCTAATGAATTATCTTCGTTTCGATAAAAGTTTTTTGCTTGGCAGCGTTGGAAGCTACGTTTTTAAATTATTGTTAGAGAAGAGTGCTTTTTAATTTGTAGAAAAATTGAAATTTCAACGCTAATCAATTCCTTGCAAAGGTAGAACCAATCGTAGTTTTTATTTGACAGAGATATTGGCATTCTTTGCCGAGGGAAATTCCAGAAATGTTCTGATTAATATCTTTAGATTCGATATTGCATTCTTGGAATATTGAAAGCCAGATATTGAAGGCAAACTGAAATTTTGATTTGATATAAAATTTCTTGGTAACTCCAATATACTAGAATAATTAATACTAATAAATTAAATTCCATTTCTTTTATTAGTGGTTGTCATATATTCATAATAAAATTAGTTATAATTAATTATAGTATTTAATAAACTCTATTAACTTCGAATATTTATTTAGTTAATTTTAACGCGTCGCCGTTTAAAATACGTTTTCTTTACTTTGTCAAATTCGAAATACGTTTAAATTGAATAAAGGATTTATTCATATATAATTACAAATCCTTTTTACGAATATATTAAATTATCAATTTTATTATATTAATATTGTACGCATTTGCCGATTGCTTCAATAAATCATTAAAATAAAAACTGGCATAGTTTCTTGATGCTTTTCTTCAGTTTACTTGTAATGATTACTACATATCAAAATCCAGTGTATGCAACAGATAACCATTAGTTTAAAAATAAAATATACAAATTTAACTACAAAATAGACATAAAAAATAAATTTTCTATTCTAGATCATTCTAAAAAAAAATAAAAAATATTGTTATAAATTGCTTCAGTTCGGACTAAAACATCATTGATAAGTTCCAATAACGTCAATACTGTTACATTGTACATTTCGTAATTGCGCGCCGTTCGCACTTTGATCCCCCAAAGAGAAAGAAAGAGTCGATAAAGATCCCGGGGAAGAGAGCAAGTTGACCCGCTGTGGGGATCCAAGGGCGAAGAGAGCGCAAGCGTCTCGCCAAGCAAACGCGTGTGGCGCTCAGCTGCGGCCTCGATCGTAGTTTTCTAATAACTTTTTCTTGTTGCGCAGAGAGCAGCAGGGGATTGAGCTCCCGGAGTTTGGACGCTACGCCACCGGGATATTTTTCCTTGACAAGAATACTCATAAGGAGTCGGAGGCAGCCTTCGAGAAGATCGCCAAGGATTGCAATTTAAAAGTGAGTTTCTGTTTTTGTTTGTATTATATATATTTTTAATTTTCTCCTACTTTTTTAATTTTGGAGCATTTTAAAAGCTAACCTCACTTTTCTAAACCACGTGTTGACCATAGTAATTACGTAGAATTTTAGTAATTCTGATACATTATTTGTATATTTTTATACATTTTTTTTTAACTTTTGTTTTTTTCGTCATTTATTAATTTGCAATTGATTTATTAAATGAAAAAAAAAATGAAAAAAAAAAACTATTCTGATCAATTACAGTACTAAGTAGGCTCATGTTTATTTTTCCGCCGTTGAAAATGTTATATTAATTTTGATTTAAGAATTTTGTTTAATTTTAATTTTAATTATAACATTCCAATTGTTTCCCTAGGTAATCTGTTGGCGCGACGTACCCACAGACAATTCCCACATAGGCCGAGTGGCGAAAAAATGCGAGCCTTACATGCGCCAAGTCTTTGTGACCGGCGACCAGGAATCCGAGGCCTTGAACCGTCAGGTAATATTATATATAAAAGCTCAACCCCGAACTCCTCAAGTTCTACTACATTATTCATTTTCCCCAGACTTTCCTCTATCCTCTTTGTCGTCTGTGCGTGTTCCGCAGCTTTCATTTAGAAGCACAGCATGCTAATTACCGATTCCCTTTCCCCTCACGGCGCTATTATAAAATGCCGCTTATCGTTAAATCGAAACTTGGCGCCGCTAGTTGTAAATTCAACGCGCAGTATTTGGCCCACAGCCAAATTTTACTCTTCCTTTATGATTTTAAACTTGCATTTATACCGGTTTCTCTTTCAAAAGAGAACTGTTTCGATTTTATGATAGAATGCGACAAAGTTTGCTAGGCATGTGGACATAAAATATTGACAATTTCGAAAAAAGTTTGAGAGTTTAGATGACTTATTTATCGATTCTCTTTTCAGGTATTTGTACTTCGAAAGAGATCGTCGCACATCATACCAAGACCCGGACTGAGGTATTATATTTGTTCCTTGTCTTTGAAGACTATCGTCTACAAAGGACAGCTTACAGCAGATCAGTTATGGCTTTACTTCACCGATTTAAAGGTAACTAGTACTGATTAATTTTCATATATTTTTTGTAAATTAAGTGTCATGGATTTTATAAATTTTCCAACTTGTTAATTTACACCCTCTAAATTATTAAATAATTTTTAAAACAACCTTATATTTTGATGTGTTTATTTACTTTTCTGATTTTATTTCATTTTATGATAAAACACGCAAAATTTCATTTTTCTTTAAAATATGTGTGATGATTATAAGTTATAAGCGCATCACTTATAAGTAACAGTGATTAATAATTTCGCTTTTCATTACAGTCGCCAAGATTCGAAACCTACTTGGCACTGGTGCACACACGCTTTTCCACAAATACATTCCCAAGCTGGGAAAGAGCGCATCCGCTAAGGTGAGTTAGATCGATTTAAAATCCTATATTTTAAATCATTTGCAATAAAGATAATTAAATTTTTAAATTTTTTTTAGATTACTCGCTCACAATGGGGAGATCAATACTCTACGAGGTAACGTGAACTTTATGAAGGCCCGCGAGGGCGTAATGAAAAGTAGCTTATACGGTGATCAACTCAAGGATTTATATCCAGTTGTGGAACCAAATCTTTCCGATTCTGGCAGTGCAGATTGTGTTCTCGAGTTTCTCGTTATGGCTGGACAACGTTCATTACCTGAAGTATGTTTTATTTTCATTATTTTTTGAAAAATTGACAATTTAATACCTAAATTTTGAATTCAGTTAACTTTATTAGACGAAAAAGAACAAATAATTTAGACGATAGACAAATAAAATTCCTCTTTATGGAAATTCAAATGCAAAATAAAAAAGTATTACCTAGTCAATGATTATAAACTGGATCCAATTTATGATTTATGTTGATTCCGATTTCATAATGAGACTAAGGTATAGAAAAATATAAATCAATATATCAATTTATTAAAAATTTAATAAAATTGAAAAATTCTATTTATTATCTAGATTAAATATTAGTAATAACTAAAGTATTTGACATACCAATACTTTTATATATTTACTTTTATATACTTACGTTGATCTTTTAATTATAGGCCGTGATGACAATGGTACCAGAAGCTTGGCAAAATGACATAACGATGGCAACAGAGAAGCGAGATTTTTACCATTGGGCTGCATGTGCGATGGAGCCGTGGGATGGACCTGCACTACTGACTTTCACCGACGGCCGCTACGTTGGTGCTATCTTGGACAGGTATACATTTTGATCTTTCCCGGGCCTGTTTTTATCCGATTTTGCTTTCATGGGCAGTTACACCACATCAGCCACGGAAAAGATGTAGGCTTGTATCATACAAGTTTTGCAATTATCATGAAGACTTTTCAAATCGTCATACATGTTAAATTACTAAAAATAAAAACACGGATAAAAGTATAACACTTTTATATGTTACCGAATAAGATATACTTTGATATAAAGCACCTTTTTTATTTTCTGATTTCAGAGTTGATAAATGTCATTGTAGCCTTTATAGAATGGAACATGATAAAAAAAACATTTTATTATAATGTTTTATTTGTTTTGTGAAATATTGTATGCATAAAATATACTGATAATAATTAAATTTTTATGTTTTTTCATAACTTTTTAATTACTGCATTCTGTAAAGGCTTAATATTGTTTTACTCTTTCTTCAAATAATTAAGAATTTTCAGGACCATAAGAAAGTTTTATTTAAACTATAAAGAAAGTTAAAACAATAAAACAATAAATAATAAGAAAGGTTCTAAAGTAAGATACATATTGACGATTTGTGAAATTTTCTTTTAGCAAAGTTTATTCATGATAAATGACAGTAAGTGGTATTTTGTGTAACGACATTGGCTTGTAGAGGCTATTGAACGGTTTGGTCATGATCGAGCGCCTTCTGCGTTGGTTGACAGAGAGAAAGAGAGGAACCTGGAAGAACTCATACAAGCATTTGTCGTTCGCTGGCTACCGCTCTGCATCGTTGCAATGGGATGGGGTACAACTAATTAAATGTGTATGCGACGGTCGAGCACAAAGCAAAAGAGAAAGAGAGTTTGTACGAATGCCGGCTGGAAAGGCAAACGAACGAACTGAGAAAGAGAGAGAGAGAAAGAGCAAAAAGACATGAAGCAACAATAATTCTCAAGTCGATTATTACAGCGCTGCGCACAGAGAAAGGTGTGGTAATACAAAAGACTTTTTTGAATTTTTGTTTGGCAGAAATGGCCTGCGCCCGTCGCGCTTCTACGTCACTAAGGATAATGTGATGGTGATGGCGTCTGAAGTGGGCGTCTATGATACTCCGCCCGGCAATGTTGTCCTGAAGGTAAACAAGGAATTAAAGAAACAGAATAAAGCGCACTCCAGGGAGAGACGACGGAGTCATGAAATTTTGGGAATGCTGTGCGCTGACCATTAAATATGGGCTTCTCTAAACTAAAGCAAGACATAATAATCCGCGATTCAGATAAAAAAAAGTATACTACACTCGACGATCTCTTCCCAGGCTCTTAAATTAATTACACTAATCAACATAACACCACCCCTTTCACGTTTTTTTTTTTTTATTTCTTTGAATATGGAGAATTTCAGCTGTAGGGCCAAGAGATTCTTGTGGGACTTCTTTTGTGCGAGGGCGGCAGATCGGGGATAATCGATCTACGGCCAATGTAACTTATTGTATTTTACTATAGCGGATTTTTTTACACCAAGTCGACAAGCTATTTTGCTTATGTACTCTTCTATAAATCTTTTTTCTTTGTTCATTTCTTTTTTCTCAAATTTTCAAACATTTAGTTTTTTTATATTATCTCCACATAGATTGCTCTTATCTGCAATGTCATTATTGGACGTCCGAAAAAATAATAACAAAAACTTTTTATTGACGATTATGTAAAGATTTTGTATATAAATTTAGATACTTCATTCAATTTTTGACGAGCAGCTCTATTGTACTGGTATTCTGTTTTTACAACTATCATTCACATTATGATAGTGATCAAATATTGGTAATCAAAAAGAGGGTCTAATGGTAAAGACAGAATGTCACTTGGTAATCCATAAAAAAACATTTTGTGTCTATATTAGTATCTATACTAAAAAGATCATATTGTATTTTAATTTATTTTTAATCATATCATGTAATTAATATGTAATTTATATCATCCAAGGATTAGGTTTGTATAGAGGAGTAGGACCGTCATCCAGTGCTGTCATATAAATGTTAACCAATTTTGGATTTTTGTCCACAAATATTCATGATTATTTTATTTTATTTTCAGAGCCGGTTAAAGCCTGGCAGAATGTTACTGGTTGATACCGAAGAAAAACAAATCATTCAAGATGTGGAACTCAAACTGAAAATTGCCCGAAGCAGGCCTCATTCTCAGTGGTTGAAGAATCAGGTATTTTTGTTAACAAAAAGTTTTATAAACGCACTTAAAGCGACAGTAATCCGTTTGTCATACTGTTTTGTCCCTATGTTCATGTTGACAATTGTTTTTGTGGAACCTTGATAAAGGACTGTAGTATTTCCCATATTTAAAAATTATCATTCTTGTGAATCAAAATTTTTTAATGATATGAACAACTAATCAAAACAAATTGACCATGACTAAGACAGGAGAACTCATAAAATATTAATTGGCAAATTGTTAATTCAAAATCATTTTTTTCCAATTCCTCCATATGCTGACTGTGACTGGTGTTTTTAAAAGATGGTGAGTTCAGATAAATGTCATCTAAGTTCATGTGTGTGCTTCTCTTTTTTTCGAATTCTTTTCCTAGATTTTCAGACCCTATTTGAAGTTATACACTCTATTGTGCAAATAGCTAGTGTTTTTTTAAGTTTTCCACGACTACATACCTTCACACTTTTCCCTATCATCTTTTTTTTCATCTTTATTATATGTTATACTATAATTATTATGTCATTAGATGTTTTATTTTAAATTATTGTATTTTTTATTTCTTTGTTTCTTTTTTGTGTTTTTTATATAAGTTAAAAATATTTGACTTTGAATAATTAGTTTAGAATTTAAATAAAATATTGTTTTAACTTACCAACTAAATAAAGAAAATAGATTCATTTTTATATTCACACATGTAATTGTTGATTTTTAAATTTAGATGACCATGGATGACTTACGAAAAGCTAATACTGATGGAGACAGTAACAGCGTAGAAAATGGTGTCAGCAATGCCTTGGTACCAAAGAATGGAATTTCGAAAAACGATGGAATTTCAGCCGTAAACCGCGTATGGGGAGGAGACAAGCGTATTGCTCTATTTGGGTACACCCTTGAGACTATCAACCTACTTCTTCTACCTATGATTAAAACAAAGTAAGCAATTATGAGTGAATACATTTTTAATAATGAATAAAATTTTTGTCTTTATAAGATAAATCTATGAAGTTGAAGAAATATTTGATAGTATTTGATTAAAATATAAAAATACTTAAGTAATATAATATTAATGTAGGAAAGAAGCTCTTGGTTCCATGGGCAATGATGCGCCTTTGGCATGCTTATCTGAATTCCAACCTCTTCTCTACGAATACTTCAAACAACTTTTTGCTCAAGTATTTACATACTTCATAAATTATTTATTAAATTTATAATCATACTAAAGTATTTTATAATAATTTATTGTTTCTTTCCTTTTACAATAGGTAACAAATCCACCAATCGATCCATTCAGAGAGAAAATTGTAATGTCACTTTTATGCCCAATTGGTCCAGAAAGTAACATTTTAGAACCCAATGAACTGTACGTTCATCGTTTATTTTTAGAACAACCAATTATTTCCCTGCATGATCTTGAAGTAATAAAGAAAACAAGCTACCGTGGTTGGAAGTCTACAGTCATTGACTGTACTTATCCCAAAGCAGATGGTCCATCTGGTTTATTGAAGACATTAGACAGAGTTTGTGATGAAGCTAATGCAGCTGCTAGAGCAGGATTCCAACTTATTATTTTGTCAGATCGCCAAGCTGGCCCAGAACGGTAAAAATTTATTACATATTTAAACATTTCGATGAAAACTAAAATTCAAATTAATAAACTTGGATTTTAGGGTCCCTGTGAGTATTTTAATGGCGCTTGGGGCTGTTCATCACCACTTAATTGAAGAAAGGCAGCGCATGAAAGTTGGTCTCATTTTAGAAACAGGAGAAGCGCGCGAAGTACATCACATTTGCGTTTTACTTGGTTATGGTGCGGATGGAATCTGTCCTTATTTGGTGTTTGAAATGGCTAAGAACCTACGAGCTGATTTCGTCTTAGACGAATCAATGACTGACGAAGTTATTTTTAAAGTAAAAAATTATTTTATATTGCATAATTTAATTAATTTTAATTTTTAAATTATTAAATTGAAAAACTGATGATTATAAAATGGATCCAATTCATGAAAGTTAAATGATTAAAAAATCTTAATGAACTTATTTTATTTAAAATATTTTTTCTAAATGTATCCTTACAATTTTTATACAGCCTTTATCATTATTTTAGAGTTACTCTGAAGCTATGGAACGCGGCATAGCCAAAGTAATGGCCAAGATGGGAATATCAACGCTGCAGTCTTACAAAGGAGCTCAGATCTTTGAAGCTGTTGGGCTCTCAGATGAAGTAATCGAAAAGTGCTTTAAGGTATGTAAATTTTCAAAATAATTTTTTTATTAATCTAATCATAACACGATTTCATCGATGATTATAATCCGGATCCAATTAATGATTTAAATTGATTCGAACTTTAAAAAAATGAGATTTTTATAAAATATGTTAAGTTATATTATAAGTTAAAGAAGGTTTGTCACTCAAAATATATTATGCTTTTTAAGGGCACTTATTCAAGAATTGGAGGAGTCAACTTTGATATATTAGCTCGAGAAGGTTTTGCTAGACATCGAATAACTTACTGGGATGACAGCTTTGACACTGTAGTCATTAATAATCCTGGAATTTACCATTGGCGAGCTGGCGGAGAAAAACACATTAATGATCCTCGTAGCATTGCTAGTCTTCAAGTAATTCTGTTTTTACTATGTATTTTTTATTTCTTTTTTTCTATAGAAAATTGATTTTAATGTTTGAATTTTTATATTTAGGAATATGTAAATTCAAAGAACTGGAGCGCATACGAAAATTATCGCAAAACATCTATGGAAGTCGTTCAAGCTTGTACTCTTCGAGGTCAGCTAGAATTTGTAAAAGATAAAACTGCAGTTGATATTTCTTTGGTAGAACCAGCTTCAGAGATAGTTAAACGCTTTGCAACTGGTGCTATGAGTTTTGGTAGTATTTCATTAGAAGCACATCAGACCCTTGCCATCGCAATGAATAGAATCGGCGGTAAATCTAACACTGGTGAGGGTGGTGAAAACGCTGACAGATATCTCAACCAAGATCCGCAATTTAATAGACGTTCTGCCATAAAGCAAGTTGCCAGTGGTCGTTTTGGCGTCACTTCAAGCTATCTGGCTAATGCCGATGATCTTCAAATTAAAATGGCTCAAGGTGCAAAGCCTGGCGAAGGAGGAGAATTGCCCGGATACAAGGTAAATGCTTTTCAAATAAACAACAATACAATATTTTTAACAGGAATTTATAAATGGTATAATGTTAGGTCACTGCTGACATTGCTGCTACTAGGCACTCTGTGCCAGGCGTTGGGTTGATTTCCCCACCACCTCATCACGACATTTACTCTATTGAAGATCTAGCTGAATTAATTTATGATTTAAAATGCGCAAATCCAAATGCAAGGATATCTGTAAAACTCGTCTCCGAAGTCGGCGTAGGTGTTGTTGCATCTGGTGTAGCTAAGGTATAATATAATGCAAAGAAACAAAATTAATTATTTTATTTAAAAAATCCCTTAATTAAACTATTTTTAAATATTATTTTAGGGCAAAGGCGAGCACGTAGTTATTTCTGGGCATGACGGTGGTACTGGTGCAAGTAGCTGGACTGGAATTAAATCGGCTGGACTTCCATGGGAGTTGGGTATCGCGGAAACTCATCAGATACTTACTTTAAACAATCTTCGTTCACGAATGGTTGTGCAGGCTGATGGACAGATGCGTACGGGCTTTGACATTGTCGTTGCTGCATTACTGGGTGCCGATGAATTTGGTTTAAGTACTGCTCCTTTAATTGCTATGGGTTGCACTATGATGAGGAAGTGTCATCTAAATACTTGTCCCGTTGGAATCGCAACGCAGGATCCTGTACTTAGAAAGAAATTTGCTGGATCACCTGAGCACGTAGTTAATTTCTTCTTTGCTCTCGCGGAAGAGGTATATTATTTATAAAAAAAAAAGTCATTAACACTAATAAAGTTTTCTTTAATAAATAATAAGATTAAAATTATACTTACAATATATATTTTTTTATTTAGGTACGCTCAATCATGGCATCTTTAGGAATCACAAAGTTCCAAGATCTTATTGGTCGTACAGATTTACTTAAAGTTCGTGAAAGCATTACCTTGGATAAAGCTAAAACATTAGATCTCTCAATGGTTTTACGCGATGCTTTAGAATTAAGACCTGGTGTCAATATTAAGGGCGGAAGTGTAAAACAGGATTTCCAATTAGAACATAGACCTGATAACGTAGTTATTGAGAAATGTACGCCTGTTTTCGAAGGCGTAGAGAAAAGCGTTACTATTGAAATGGATATCAATAACGAAAATAGGGCATTTGGATCAACTTTAAGCTATCATATTTCAAAGTTTGTATTAAGAATATATAGTTTTTGTAATTTAATATCTTGGTTTTTATTTTATTAAAATATAAAAAATTTTCAGAAAATTCGGTGAAGAAGGACTTCCCGATAGAAGTATTAACATCAAACTTAAGGGCTCTGCAGGACAGAGTTTCTGTGCATTCATGACCAAAGGTGTTCATGTCACTTTAGAAGGAGACGCTAATGACTATGTAGGAAAAGGTCTTTGTGGTGGAGAAATTGTAATTTATCCACCTAAGGAATCAGAATTTGATTCCACAGCTAACGTTATAGTTGGGAATGTTTGCCTTTATGGTGCTACTTCGGGTCGCGCCTATTTCCGTGGTATAGCAGCCGAAAGGTTTAGTGTACGAAACAGTGGAGCTGTGGTAGTAGTCGAGGGCGTAGGTGATCATGGTTGCGAATACATGACCGGTGGATGTGCTCTTATTTTGGGCTTGACCGGTAGGAATTTCGCAGCCGGAATGTCTGGCGGTATTGCGTACGTCTTGGATGTAGATGGATCATTTAAGAGGTGATTACAAACTTATTTTATATTGATAAAATTTTTAAATTGTTGAAATATTATTGTAATTATTATTTTTATTTTTATTTTCTTTAATATATTTAATTGCTTAGATGAATACTCTTTTACTATGGGTATTAATAGTAGATTATAAAGATATTACAAATATATTTAAGAATTAAATATTGAATCATAATTTATGCATATATCCAATAAGTTTCTTTTAAAATTAAATATGGCTTTAAAATAAATCTGATTTTTCATTTTTCAGCAAATGCAATCCTGAAATGGTTGAGTTGTTGCCACTTAATGCAAAGAAAGATATTGATTATGTTCAACAATTGTTGGAAGAGTTTGTTGAAAAAACTGGATCTTTGATAGCCCAAGAATTGTTACAAATCTGGCCAGAGCCCACTAACCGAATCTTTAAAGTATTCCCTTATGAATATCAACGAGCTTTGAAACAATTAGAAGAAGAAAAAGCACTGAAAGAAGCAGGAGTAAATGAGACTGTTGCAATTACGAATGGCAATGCCAAAACTGAAGCTATAATGGATATAGAAGATGTAGTAGCTGATGCTGATGTAGCACAAAAGAAACTCGATAAAATTAAGTAAATATCAACAAAATTGAAAATAATAAATCCATTGATAAAATAAAATTCGTCTAATCATATATTTTAATGTATGTTCTTTTCAGGGGCTTTATAAAATACAAGCGACAAACTGGGCATTATAGAGAAGTTGCAAAACGTATGGAAGACTGGGATGAAATTTACAACTTCCAAGGTGTAAGAAAAGGTCTTAAAGTTCAAGCCGCAAGATGTATGGAATGCGGTGTCCCATTCTGCCAGAGCAACCATGGCTGTCCGCTTGGCAATATAATTCCAAAATGGAATGATCTTGTATTCCAAGATAATTGGAAAGAAGCTCTTAATCAGCTACTTCAAACAAATAATTTCCCAGGTTAGTAGATAATATAAAAATATATGCATTTCCTAAAACAATTAAAACATTAATGTAATATTTTTTCGTAATGATGTTAATTTAACATTTATAATTTTAGAATTTACTGGAAGAGTATGTCCAGCTCCTTGCGAAGGTGCCTGTGTCTTAGGAATATCCGAACCTGCAGTTACAATTAAAAATATTGAATGTGCAATTATTGATCATGCTTTTGAGCAAGGATGGATTGTAGCTCATCCACCAGCCAAAAGGTCTGGCAAGAAAGTTGCAGTTATTGGATCAGGTCCAGCAGGACTCGCTGCTGCACATCAATTGAATAAGGCTGGTCACATAGTTACAGTGTATGAAAGAAACGACCGAGTTGGTGGGCTTTTGCAATATGGCATCCCCACAATGAAACTTTCAAAAGAAGTTGTTCAGAGGCGAGTTAATTTACTTATTGAAGAAGGTATTACTTTTAAAACTAGCGTTGATGTTGGAAAGACTGTTTCAGTAAAAGTAAGTTAGTTTAAATTTTAGTAATTCTAATAAGAACAAATTTTATAAATATTCTTACAATAAAAATATTTTAAGAATATCTCTCGAACCTTATGCTAAAATGCCATTCTATTAATTTATTTTATTTTAAAGGAATTAAAAGAACAAAATGATGCCGTTTTAATTTGTACTGGGGCTACGTGGCCAAGAGATCTTCCTATCCCCGGAAGAGACTTACAAGGTATCCACTTTGCGGTTACTTTCTTAGAGCATTGGCAGAAGAATCAAATGGGAAATAAGACCCCACTGAAACCAGAATTAATGGCCAAAGGCAAAAATGTGATAATTATTGGTGGTGGAGATACAGGTTGCGACTGCATTGCTACATCCTTACGACAGGTATACATAAAACCATGTGATGTATCAATTGTAGAAAATAATTTATATCACTTACATTTTGATTATTTTTTTCAGGGAGCTAAATCAATAGTTACTTTCGAAATTTTACCAGAACCACCAAAGTCTCGATCAGATGATAATCCTTGGCCACAATTTCCTAGAATATTTAAAATGGATTATGGACACGAAGAAGTGGTTCACAAATTTGGAGAAGATCCTCGAAAATTCAGTACATTGAGCAAGGTAAATTTCTAAAACTTTTTATGATATTTATCTCTTTTATTTTTTAACATCTAAATAGTTCCTGTTTTAAATGTAAAATTGTTTATGCAGGAATTCCTAAACGATGGAAAAGGTAATATTAACGGTATTAAGACAGTCAATGTCAAATGGACAAAAGATGAAGCTGGTCGATGGAAGATGGATGAAGTTCCTAATTCCGAAAAGGTAAATAGTGCTTGAAAATGTTATTATTGTCTAGTTTAGTTTTAAGCATAACTCATAATTATTCGAATTTGATTCTAGATATATAAATGTGATTTGGTACTACTTGCCATGGGTTTCTTGGGTCCTGAGAAATATATTGCTGAAGAATTGGCAACGAAAATGGATGGTCGCGGAAATTACGAAACGCCTATTGGAAAATATGCAACGAGTGTACCTGGAATATATGCTGCTGGAGGTAAATATAAATGAATGAAAAAAAGCAATTTATAAATTTATTATTCATTTCTTTAATAATTTAAATATTATTGAAAATTTTATTTACAGATTGTCGAAGGGGCCAGTCTTTAGTAGTGTGGGCAATCACGGAAGGAAGACAAGCAGCTCGTGAAGTTGATTTGGCCTTAATGGAACAAACTTGTCTCCCAGTAACTGGAGGCATTGTTCCTCCGCTTTTGAATGGAATCTAATCGTATTCTTCCAATTTCGTGGAGTAGATTTTACATACACGCACTACAACATTTATTAATCCCTCCATGAGGAATGAAGTTTTGAGCTATAGCTATTTTTTGCAGTTATAAGATCTGATTATGCAAAAGTTAAATCATTTAGAAAGAATAGGAAGATGATTTAATCGAGGGCTTTTTTAATCAATGAGCACTACGGATATCTCTCTAAAATACATACTTGTATGTATATTAGTGTTGGCGGATTTAAAAAAATGCTTAACATCTTTTAGGATCCGTTGTATTACCGTATCGTATTCGTTTTAAAATATAAAAATATATCTTTTAAATTGCTACCGAGTCACGCAATGACTTATTTAGCTGGTACTTATATTGCATATCAAGCAATATCAAATGCTTCTAAACTGCAAGATTCGCCCAGTTTTGCGATCGATAAAGACGTTCACGCGCTTTGCATTCCTTGTTCAAAATTTATATTTATTTGCGAGGCATAGTTACAATAATAGTCGAAAGTTCTCCTTTCTTGGACGGCAGGGAAGTACTGTATGTTACTCTTACATATCCGTCTGTATAATGGTAATTTTCAATTTATTCAACGGAAATGTCGACTTAAAAACAAGGCTGGTGAAATGTGCGTCCATGCGTTGTTACAAATAAATAGTAAGCTGCGTGTTTGTTGATGATTATATTATTGAACGTCAAACGATAGCTTAAAAAAAAAAGAAAATACTGTACGCAATGAGTTTGAAGCGCAATACTGAGAGAAAAACGCCTAAACTCTCAGAATGGATAGTTTTTTATTTTTTAAAAAGACGTCCTTTTGCGTGAATTGAAAATGGTCAATTACCTCTCTACGCTTTGAATCCCACCAATCATAGTATTGCTCCAGCGATAGCCATGTAGAGAGGCAGAAACTGTGCCGGCTCGTGAAATATCAGTATAACTTTTTTGTTCTCCTTTTTTGTTATTTTCATAGTTTTATTATTTTAGTCTATAAGCATCGTACGATCTAATGTAATTTTACTTACATATAATGTAATTTATTTATGAATTGCTCTAGTATGAGAAACATGTAAAAATTTATATTTCATTCACCTTAAATTTCTATACAAGGAAGTCTATTTACTCGACAGTTGTTTTTTTAATGATGTCATTTGTATAATGCTGCAAATTTACATGCGTATAATATAAAAACTATCAAGACAATAAAATTATATTAAATGTTATAGATATCTCTTGTATTTTTTTCCTTACCCTCTTCCACAACTTAGTTATTTCTTTATTTTAATAATATAAATAAAAAATTTATTTAATAGGTATCAATATTACTAATAAATTATTAAACTATAAAAATGTTTCTTAATGGTTTTACTTAATTTGTAATAAAAATAAAAATATAGAAAACTAATTTGTTTCAATTATTTGTATAAAAAGTGTTTATCTATCATTTTTAATTAAGTACCTATTATTGAATAAAATAGGCAGCTATTTACGTGGAAATTGGTAAGACAATCTTAAGGGGGCCAGCCTGAGTTGAAATCACTGAGATTGAATATAACTTTTATTACTATTTAAAATATTATATCATAGCTCTTATCAATATAAATTTTTTGTACTTTCTACATACATATTA